>WSUD01000333.1:0-18917 GCA_019633495.1 Tulasnella sp. 427 | reverse complement strand
GAATGGACGAAACTTGGTAACCTCAGGGTTCGGGGTTCGGCTGAACAGCTTTCAAAGTCGAGAATCGTCTCGCTTGCAAGGACTTGCAGTGCTAAATACGGATCAGCAGAGTTTTATTTTCGGCATGTCGGTCTATGAGCGCTCGACTCTTTCCCTTTCGTCACAAGCCACCGAGCCGTAGACCGGAAGGCGTCGGACGGATGGGACGGATGCAGTTATGCCACCCCGACCACTCCACTTCCCTCCTCTAGAGCAAGTTCTAGTTGGGCCACGCTTTCACTTGCCAGCAACATCGTTCCGCATTGGTACGGAAGGAAACACCGCGGTTGGGAGAGCCTGAGGCGATCGACAGGCTCCATCAATACCAATTTCTGAAGCCGCCGGCAATGAGAATAGGCGCCTCTCATCCCGCATCACGTCTCGGGTGCAGCAGCTAATGAGAAGGAGGGCGCAGCGCCATTGTCCCATCACCCTGCAGGCACAAACATAACCCAGTAAAGTCCGATGATCGCCAAGCGCGTTTCCAAACCCAAATTTAGGCCCGAGGGACGGCTTCTTTCGAAAAAGGAGCGCTTGGCATCACGTACTTTTCCATCACTGCCTTCCTCTCCCCAATTGCCAAATCTCCTAATTTGTGAGCCACCAAACTCTCCTCTATCTCATCACCCCCGTCCCCTCTTTTTCTTTCCTGCCCTTTTCGACGCCCAACCAGCCCATCCTTGGCACTCCCCCCTCGCCAAGACCGTACATTTCATCATGGCATCTTATTCACCGGTTCCTAATCCCGAGAGAGAACACACCGACTCACCAAGTCCCTTCGCCGATCGGCGGAGAGACTCTTCACCAGGCGCGTCGTCCTCTCGCTCTCCCCCAGCGCACGCCCAGCACCACCCAAGACCAAGCGGGATCCGGCCGTTATCCCTCCTCAAGCGTGACAGCAGCGCGACGCTGTACAGCGTCCACTCAGAATTGACAGGCGATGGGTCGGCATCGTTTTCGGAGAAGATGGTCAACAGGACCCCACCTCTGTACGGCAGCGGACCGCAATCGCACTCACAGCATTCTCTGCCCCCGTACGGTCATCCGCACTCGGGGTCGAGGGAGAGCACGCTGTCGTTGACGATCCCCCCGGGCCAGATGTACCCCCATAATTTCGGGGCGACCGTCACGCTCGAGACTGGGTGGAAGAAGTACAAGAGGATGAGGAGTCTCGCTCCCGGGTGGGGTAGGAGCGTGTTGAATGTCGTTATTTCGTCTTGTGAGCCCAAAAATGAGTTAGAAGCTGGGGTTTCGAGTACTGAGGCCAGCGTAACGCAGGGGTGAACGTCTTGATCCTTACGCTGCCGCTCTCCTGGATCGCCCACTTCCGCGCGTGGTCGATGACTTCCGCCCTTTTCTGTACGCGCCTAATTCTCCTCACTAGCTTCCGTTCGCTTACAAACTTACGGAATACAACGCAGTTTCCCTCCTCGGCCTCATCCCGCTCGCGCACTGCTTCGAGTTCCCCGGCGAGCAGATGGCGTTGTATTGCGGTCAGACTTTGGGCGACTTGATCGTCATCACGCTCAGCAAGCAAGTCCTACCTAGTCCTTCTCTCATTCGTTTAGTGCTCACATTTCCTTCACACAAGCTCAATCGAAGTCGTCTTGACTGTGATGCTCCTCAAGAACTGCGAGCTCAGACTCGCTCAAGCGACCATCTCCGGTGAGCATCGCCCCTCTTTAGACGGAGCGAAGAGCTGACCCGTCTCTCAACTCACAGGTGTCGTCCTGCTCCACCTCCTCCTCGTCCCGGGATGCGCGTTCCTCACCGGCGGAGCTAAGATCTGGTATCAACAGCTCGGCGAACACGCTTCGCAGCTGAACCAATCGCTCTTAGCAGCTGGGTATGCCATCTCCCACCCGTCCCTCCTTCCTTCCTTCGCGGGGTTGAATTCGTCTTATCTCTTCGCTCGCAGATTCATCTTCATGCTCATCCCAACGGTCTTCTTCATCGCGATCGGCTCGGACGCGCACCTCCCCGACGGAGCACCCGTCGTCCAAGGCGCGAAATCCGTCATCAACGAGATGATCAACTCCACCGCCGCCACAACGACGTCCGCGCACGCTCGGGGGTTGGGGAAACGCGGGTGGATGACAACGGACTTGACGGGCTACAACGCCGTGAGCGATGAGACGCGTGGGGTCCTGTTGCAGATCAGTAGGGGTATGGCGGTCATCATGCTCATCATGTGAGTTGCGGGCGGGCTCCCTCCACCCCCGGGGCTTTGGTGCTTTGTTGGTTTGTTAATTGGTTTTGGCGGGGCACAGATACATCGCTTCTCGTGTCTACTTGCACAACCCACCGGGAGACAAGCCCAGCAGGCAAGCCGCATTGGCCGCGCTCAGTCCCAGGGAGCGCGAAGACCTGCTCGAGAACTCGAAGCCCGTGGTGAACCCGGGCGTGTGCGCGATGTTCTTGACGAACATCGCGGCCGTGATGACGCTCACCATCGAATGGGTGAGTGTCGCTACTTGTTGCGTTACGATGGCTTTTTAACGGAAATAAACTCGATCGTGAATTCCGTAGCTCGTCGACTCGATTCCGGACTACTGTCACCAGGGAACTGTCACCGAAGAATACGTCTAGCGAAACGGAGACCCTGCTCGGCGCGTTTGACGGTGATCCTTTCTTCATTCTCGTTTCGCTTCGCCGTAGGTGGCTCGGCCTCATCCTCCTCCCGCTCACCTCCTTCGCAGCCGACGCGATGATTGTCACCGTGTACTTCATCAAGACGCTTTTCCGCCGAAACCCGCCCGTGCCCGAGGGCATCGCGCACGGGAGGTCGATCGACTTGAGCGTCCAGTTCTTGTTGTTCTGGATGCCGTTCATCGTCCTCGTCAGCTGGGTGATGGGGAAACCGTTCTCGTTGCTTTTCGGTCAGTTCCTTCGTTGACCTTGAAGTGCTTAGAGCGTATTTGACGTTTTCTGATTCCGGGTGGGGGTATAGATATCTTCGAGCTGGCGTGCATCTTCGGAGGGTGCTTTTTGGTCAAATATATCACGCAGGACGCCGAGACCAATTGGGCTGAAGGGCTGGTGATGATCATGCCGTATGTCGTTATCGTGAGTGCTTTCCCATTTCGATCGTCCCACCTCAAGTCGCGTTGTAACTAACTACGAATTCTATAGGCAATGGTTGCGTGGTATTACCCTTCGCAGCGCTCTCACTCGGAAATGATGGCGTGCACCACCACGGTCTTGCGCGCTTTGATGGGAGAAGAAGTCAATCACGGGGTGTAAAATTGTCTGCGGGAATAATGCTCCCCCGGAAGTAGCTTTTGTCTGAGTACCGTCTTTTCTTTCTGTTGTGCAATTTTTGGGGCCGGCTAGGGTAATTACGACGCGAATTCGGGTCTTCGTTGTGTTTCTTTCTTGTTCTTTTCGAACTCTTCATTTTTGGGATATCCACATGGATTAGTTTCATTTCATGCCGCTTATCTCGCCTTTGCTGCAGATCACGTTCTCCCAACGTCCCCGGCGCCAAATGTGTTAAAGTCAGTGTTGCCGCGGAGTTCCAAGTCTCTCGAAGTGCACTTCGATGAGCTTCGAACATACCCTGACTTCGGTCAACTTCGACTCATCGAAGGGAGTCGAAGTGGCTCTCGAGAGACTTCCATGTCATTGGGAAGCAGGTTCCCATCAGCCATTCATTGCAGATATAACGCGTGATTCCCCCAAATCAGCAGGCCACCCTTCCCTAAATTGCGCGGTCCAACCTCAATTCACAGTTTGTGGCAAAGACGCTGCACCCAGCCTCTCTCTCGATCCCCTGCGCCGATTCAATACATACCGTTAGGCTCAGATCGTCATTTCCAGCTTCCTCGAGCTCATCGGAAACTCGGAAAATCTCTCTGTTCGACATGCAATGTACTGGTTCAATCTCCTACCATTCGATTTCTTCTCCTCGGATGGTGTAGGGCACATCGGAATCTAGAGCATATATATTGTTTCTAAATTATGTGTAAATAACACGTTAGGTCAGCCTAATTACATCGTGCTTCATTTTCTGTGTCCTTCAGGCTGCCAGGTAAGCTAACGTCGAACGCAAACACGACAGTCCCACGGCTTTCGGTCCCTCATCGAACTTCGCTTCGATCCGCTTCGAATCGTCGAAGAGTCGGAGTGCGCACTCCGCTCCGCTTCGCTTCGAATCGTCGAAGAGTCGAAGTGCGCACTCCGCTCCGCTTCGCTTCGAATCGTCGAAGAGTCGGAGTGCGCACTCCCGCTCCGCTTCGCTTCGCTCCGCGGCAACACTACTAGTGCGCGCGCGCGAGAGCCATGAACCAGGAGCGCGGAGAGTTGCCTCCACCCCACCCACCCGGCAACTTTGCACCCGCTCGGGATTCGTGCAGAAGGGCCCGGAAAAACATTTCCTAAGTTGTCCTATACATTTATCGGCAGGGCGCGATCGCGGAGAAGTGCGGCAGTAAGACGGAGTTGGTCGTTAGGAAGGTGCATCGAGCTTGGGGAGGGCCCCTCCTAGAGCCTAGAACGCTGAAAGCAAGGGTCTGTTGGCCGCTATCACGGGTCTCCGCGCCCACATCGACCGGATAGGAAATGATATGTTAATGCGTCTACGTTACGGGAAGTCATCCACTATCAGAAGTCATTCAGATATTGACCATCAGTGGCTCCTCCGAGTACTTCGATCGCTGAGGCAATCGCACACCCTGATTGAAGCGGCTGTCCGAGCTGTGAGTTGAAATCGCGGTGAGGCCCGCCGCCGTGGCCGTACCGTTTTGGAGAAACTGCGTAGCTAGGAAACGATTCTGGAGAATAAGCCTTGTCTTTCGTTAACATCAGTGATGCGGCATAGCGAACTCAGACTACTTATGGAGTATGGAGTCTTGCTCTTAGCATGGCAGATGACAAATCCAGTGGTGCCGACGGAACCGTACTGGAATGTAGTAGCCTGGAAAGCCAGACTCTGCTAATACACGTACTGGATTAGATAGATTTATACCTGCTTCCATCTATGCAACCTAGACCCTCGGATCCATCATGTACTTAAGGTAAAAAAAACAAAAGGAAGACGACCGCTGGGTTCAGGGAACCCCGCGCTGAATGCGTGGACGTACCATTTGGATAGTCATTTCGGTTAGCCTATCAGTCGCGCAACAAAAGGTACGTTTTTACACGAGATATCCACCCTAAAGAACTTCCAGGTTGGTTATTAACGCTATTTTTTGTGCTTCTGCTGACAGCGCCTGTTGGATGTAGTATATGCCTGTGTGTGTAAAAAACCGGCAGACCCCACATTCACCATATGGACCCTTCATCTACCTGGGAACCAATCAGGTCAGGTTAAAGTCGCGGCCCTCACAGGGACCAATTCAGAAGCCACTCCCAATTGCGCACTTAATTATTGCGCCTTGTCACATTCCGTCGGGGACATTGGCAGAATGGAGTGGGCAGCGAAGACGAGATAATCCATCGGAAATATTTAAAAAGCTGAGCTACATAGTCACGGAAAGCTCTTGTTCTGTCAGACTGTCGTTGTTGCATTATCCTTGCCCAATTCCTGTACCATTTTGCTTCTCTCTCTCTCTCCCTTTACTCGCTCTGTATTCTTTTCTTCCTATGTCATATCACGGCAAATCAGCAGATACCGTCACCATTGTTCCCCCTCGGAGTGACGTCCGATTCATCATGAATGGTCGACCGGAACAGCTCTCGCCGGGCACCTGCCAGAGTCCTCTTATAGCAACTTCAGCAGTCGAAGCGACAGCCTCCGCTGTATCCTTCCTGCACAGCCCGGTCGCGGATGTGCGTGTATCTTCTGCCGACAGGAGCTCTGACAGCGGCGCTGAAGCGAGGGGAAGAACGCTACCCTTAGGCGGCATCGCTCAGGTTCCTAGAAAGTCGGCTTAACCGACGGCTTCATCTACGGTCAAGTGAAGAGTATGCACTTTATTGTCTCCTTGAACTTTGCGTATTATCATGGTCAACTGATCGAGCGCCGGTTGTTCGGCATAGACATCGATATCGTAGTTTGAAATAGTGACGCCGGGCCCGGTTCCCTGTTTACCAGTCAGCATGGCACAGTGCCCGCCGTCGGAACGAGGATACTTCTCAGGCCCCAGTCTTCATGATTTAGTAATTGTTACAAGCTGGCTTTCGATTCTTATGATACTATGATGATATATATTCGAGGGAATGCCTTGTGAATGATTGTTCGTAGTGCTGTTCATCACGGGCCATGCATTTGGGGCAAGAAATCCCTCATAACGACTACCCAAAGCTGTCAGAGACGGTACGATGCGCCGTAGTATTCTTTAAATCACTCAACTGCTCATTCAACTGGAAGCCCAAGGGGAATCAAATATGGTCATCGGTCTAATAGCACGCTCCCGGGCATGAAAATTCAACGATTGCAAGAAGAGATTACCTAAGACCTTCTAATATTCGCCCTACCAGCTCGAACTTGAAGTCCGTTCGTCTACGTTTGACCTGGATACAGCGTTTCCTTTCCGTTATGTAATCTTGGGGCTATGGCAATTATGCCGCGTGCGGGACATCCGAGCGTAATCGGACGTTCCCTTACATGTTCCTCCTTTTCTCTTCTTCTTTTAGAACGCTTCCCTTCTATATAGAGCTACTTCTTTGCTAGATTTATCTGATTCGACCCAACTCGTTCTTGGAGCTCCGACCCGGTTCCGCCAACTCCTTGTGGTGCTGAGCGGGCAACATCCTGCACCCCCCACGAAGTCCCCGTGATGTGATTCTGTGCGAGAGGCAGTGCTGTCATCGATTCTCGTCACATCGACTTGAATTGATTGTCCCCAGATAAAGGAAGGAGTCCATAAATGAAGACTGCCAAAGGTGGCCGACAACCTACGAGTGGTGACGTACCTCTACTTATCTGATTGTACGCATGTCGATGTGATGAAATCGATGACAGCGGCGGGGTCTGCACTGATCGCATCGCAGAGCCTTCACATGGGAACCAATCAGAAGAATGGACTCCCTCGCTCAGGCAATCGAGTTTGCAGCAATGACGAGGTAGACCCACAAGAAAACTCGTATAAAGGCTAGCTAGATAGTTATTGAGGACTTTAATTCTGCCGAGCGTTCGCTATCTCCCTGATTCCTCCGCCCTTTCGCTGCTATCTCTCTCTTACTTGCTTCCCTATTCCTGCCTTCTCTATGTCGCATTATCACGGAATATCAGATAGCGTCGTCGTTGTTCCTCGTGATATACAGGCATTCTCGACAAACGATATTCTTAACGAATTGTCTCTAATGTACATCATCATATTATAACAAGACCACAACGCCAGTGTGAGAGCCATGATCTTGGCTATTCGCTTATCATTATGACTGGGGCTCGAAAAGTGTCCTCACTTCGACGGCGGGTGCTGTGTCATGTTTGATGCCAAGGAAGGGACTGGGCGGCGTCAAAGAGTTGTGAACCACGTTGTCCATACCGAACAGCTCGGGCTCAATCAGTTGACCGAGACAACATTAGGGCTGAAAAGAATGGAATTCACTCTTACCCCTCACATGATACAGCAAAATGGCTTCCCTCAAACTACCCTTCTCGGAACTTGCGCAATGCCGCGTAAGCGGAGCATTGATACACAGGGCCCATTTTCCTCTAATGAGTGTGCTTTGCGACTCGCTTGAGCATTATTATCAAAGATCTTGTAGCCAGAAGCTGCTGGTACGATAGCGACCGGACTGTGTGAGGAGGGGGCGACGGGTCGCGTGGCCGCAACCGGACTGTGAATGACGGGCGACGAAACCAGTCCCGATGGTCCATTTGTGATGGTTTGGACGTCATTTGACGAGAGGTAAGAGGACCCTTGTTGGCAGCCGTAAATGGGAGCAAATATTCGTGTGTGGGCCGTGCGATCGCATCTTGTTGAGGCTTGGTGGCTGAAAGGACATCGCCGCCGAGATGGAAGGACATCACAGCAGGGTTCTTATCGCCCGGATTAACATCAGATAAGCGTAAGTTTATTACAAGGCGAAGAGGATGGTCTATTGTTGCTCTATCCATACGAGCCGGTCGTATACGTTTGAACTCAAGGTTCCGAAGAACCATGCTCATTTGTAAATCGACGTCGAAAGAGCTTAAAAGATCAGTCTTTGACCGCCAAATCGGGCGGTAAAAGGTTATATTTACAGCCTGCCACTTCACGATACATCCCAAAGCGGATTGAAGAATAAACCTGGGGTGGGTGTGAGACATCACAAGTTGGGCAGAGTCTTCTGGACTCATTGCTAGTAGGCGGTACTGAATACAGTCGATCTTCAAATGGATTACCACATAGAGCTGGCTCATAGAAGTAGGTGCCTGACTAGGGGTTAATTAGCTTCGTGTATTGCCGCTTTTACGATTTAGGTTCTGGCGGTTGACATTGAACGCCGCCAAGCCCCGCGACCGTAGGATTAATTTCGATGCGAAGGGGGGCAGAATCCCTAATCTTGTACCATCACTTCCCTTATTAGAGAATACTCTTAGCGTTATAGAGCGTATATATTAGTAGAATTTTCGACTTCGAAAACACGCGGCCCGAGGGGAGTTGCCACGAATACAGCGAGCCCAAGCCCCAGTACGCCTCCACCCGTAGATATAGCCATGCTCGGATCCACAAGCAATTGTTTGAGCTCAATACCACTAGCCCCTCTGTTACTACCGAATCCTTCACTGTCGAACAGAAAATGTCTCAAGGCCAGTCGCCAAGGCTTCTAGGCGTGGTACGGCAGCTCACCAGCCAGAAGCGGGAAGATCAGTCGGAGAGGAGGTCTCCTCCTACAACACCGAGAGCAAATAATCTAAACCAGCATCCCCCCATTCAGATAGGCATCCAAGAACTGGAGCCTGTCGAGTTTCCTGACGATGAGAAAGTGGAAGAACGTCGAGAAGCTCCTCCGCCTGCAGCGCGCGTAGGCAGTGCCTGGGCTCGCTACAAGGGGTTGCCATTTCTCGGCCAAAGACCTGGTACAAGGTCAAGAAGGGACAGCTCCGCTGATCTTAAGAGACCTCTCAATGATGAAACGCAACGAAGTGGCTTGGATCCCGTCATGTCCGACTTTTGGAAGAGGTACGATCGCCTCGCCGAAACGTACGACGAAAAAATGGCCGCCAATCTCAACGTAAATCTGGATGTACTGCTTATTTTTGTAGGTTGGCCTAGCTGAGCTGGACAATATCTGGGGCTGACGCATATAACTGAAACACACAGGCAGCTCTTTTCTCGGCGATCAACACGACATTCATCTCAGTCACAATGTCCTCCTTATCTCCGGATCCGTCGGATAGAACCAATGCCCTCCTCCAGCTTCTCGTACTGCGGGCCGATAACAGTTCGATCACCCCCGCCGATCTCTCTCCGCCGTTCAGTCCTGCACCATCTTCCATAGCTGCCAACTGCCTCCTGTACGCGAGCTTATGCTTCAGTCTACTCGCCTCAATGGGTGCTATGGTAGGCAAAGAATGGCTCCAGAGCTTTGAGCGAGATGGACAAACCGGTCCATTAGACGAGCAAGGTCGGCGCCGTCAACAGAAGCTTATCGGTGTGCAAGAGTGGCGCATGATTACCATGCTATCCTTCCTGCCTAACCTCCTTCTCTTCTCCGTAACACTATTCTTCTCCGGGCTTATCGTGTACATCTATCCTCTCAACAAAGCGATCGCCGTGGTGCTGACTGTATCCCTCGGGCTCGGAAATACGGTATGGTGCGGAACAATCTTAGCGGGCGCCATCACTCCCCTTTGTCCGTATCAATCTGCGGCGGCCCGAGCTCTGAGATGGATTGGTCAATGGGTCTCTGGAGTGTGGAAGGACCTCCGAGTCCGTCTCTCGAAGAAGAAGAGAGGTCGACGTCCAAGCTTAAGCGGAGACGCTTCGTCGCAAACTGCAATTAAGTCCGAGGAGACCAACGAAGAGGATATAATAGATATCAAGGCTGCCCATTGGCTCTTCGAGACGACATCCAACCGCGACGACCAGCTATCGGCAATCCAGGTGTTCCAAAAATCTAGCAGCTTGACGGGCTCTTGGGTGTTTCAAGACAAAGATAGCTGGCGTCGCTTTGTCGTATTCATACGAGACGCTTTTGACATCTTCCACAGACACCCTTCCAAGGAGAGTCGGAGATTGGCTGAGCAGTCGGGCATGGTGCTTGTCAGTTTGCTTCCTCCCTACGCTCGGGACGACGTTAAGTGGAGGGTGGTCGCCAGTCTCGTACCAATTCGGATTACAGGATTGGGCAGCTACTTGCTAGAGGCTCTGGTATCTGCCGCTCGAAACCGAAGGCATCCGAACACGTTCAAGGAAGAGTCCGAGCTCATCTTCCAGGGAGCATTCCTGCGTGCGTTGGCCGCGACGCATGATGAACCGGTGGAAGTATACGGTTGGCCGGAGCTAAAAGCGTTCATCACAAAATCGTCCACAACCAGCCATTGGTTCGGAACAGCGGGCGTAGAGCTCACCTCAGTGATTCTTCTCAAGGAATTCGGTAAATTGTGCCAAGATCTTGAGCTGGACGACGAAGACGCCATCAGGGCTGAGCGGCAAGACTTTAGTAACCAGACAGGCGAGATGTGAGTTACTCCGTTTCGATTTCCGCTTAACAGGCTCTGAGTTGTATGACTGGGGATTTTAGCTCTGCAAAGGGGGTCATGTTTGGATTTGCTTCTGTAGTGCAGGCGCTGCAAGCAACACAGGACTTACGACGAAGTCGACCTGAAATAACCCAGATTTGTACGGTTTATCTACAGGAGTCCCGAAAGCTTCAAGCTGGAGAGCTTATCAATGCCTCGCAGAGGTCTCTGCTTCTGAAGTGCATCGAGACCCTGATCCTCAGCTTCGACCGCCCAAGTTCTACCGATGTACCTGAGGCACGATTGGTTCAGCTATCAGAGGAGGCTCTACGTACATTGAAGTATCTTCATTCTCACAGCTCCGCTGAAAGTGAGCTGCTCGCGGATGAAACCCCGCCCTTACCGGCCTGCTGGCGTGCCCTCGAACAGGTGGTTCCGCCCATCAACAATCGCAATAGAGCTGACGCGCTCCATAGCCCACGCTCGACGCTAATCCTGGAGACCCTAGAGTGGCTCTCCCGCACTCTACGAATGCAGCCACAGATGTTCGGGCTTGAGAATCACCCGCGCATCACGACGTTCATCGCAGTCGGGTTGACTGCACCGATCCCTGACATACAAGCCCGATGGATCCGACTCTTCTCTACCAACAGACAGATGTGGCTCATCTCCTCGCCGTCTTCGCTCGACACGCTGTGGAGAGAGGCCGGAGTCGGCGCTAAGCTGGTCGAGATCGTCAGAAGACCGGAGATCTGGGACGAGGACTGTTCGGTGCTGAGCGTGCTGGAAGCCGCGACGTCCCAATCTTCAACCTGGTCGGTCGACCTCGTAAAGTCAAATTTCCCTTCCGGAGCCGCTGGATCAATCGTGATTATTCACAGAAACAAAGAACGGCAACGAGTGATGGGACGAATTCTCGGCATTGTCCTCCGCGTTTGGAGCCACACCAGGAGAACGATGAAGGATAAATGGGCAACGCAGGATATCTTACCTATGATTGGTCCTTCAAGTGCTTATTTAGCTTACGCTCTGGATGATCCAAGCAAGAAGACAAGCAGTACCTCCTCGGACGTCCTTCGACTTACTCAACTCATCCAGTGCCTCCAAGAGCATCTACCTTCGTCGACTTTGGCACCTTACATAAACAGCGTTGCTGTTCGAACCCTTCTCCGCAAGATCAGAGGTCGAGTCAGCCCAACCATGAATTCCGACCTACGGGAAGCTCTCAAAATTCTTCTGCAACTGCCAGTGAGATGGCAGGATCCGCCGTATCGGCCTCCCAAGAGGTCGCCTCCTTGCTCACGGGACGTTTTCCGTCAGGATTGGGTGGTCTGAAGAGATTTTCTGCCTCACATGTTTATGTACGAAGTATCATGGTTGTTTCAAAGGGCGATCTTAAGTTCCGAGTGCCCGAACGCTGTCCTAGTTCTATATTCCATCCACCGTCAATGTAGTCAGCACTCGAGACTCTTCGTAATATTCTTCCCTATCTTTGATTAGCTCGTGTTGAAGAAAACCTAGTACGGTCCAGCAGTGTCAAACAGTCTCGTTTCCTCCGCTCCTGTCTCTTCGCCATGTAGAGCGTATAGGGTATGGCCGTGATCTATGAAGCCTAGTCTTAAGTTTTAGTTTGAATGAGTGAAAGACGCGTCGTCGAGGGAAAGGGGTGGAGGCCGAGCAGACCTCCAGCAACTAGCTTATTCGCTCCCCTCCGCCCGATCGACTGGTGCAGATCTGCTCTCCAACTCTTGCACAGGCGCTGTAGCCTCCAAGCTTTGAGACTCGGATCAGTTCGAGGGGAATATCGGCTAACACGTCCCATCCGTGGGGGTGATGAGTAAGGTTCTCCGGAAAGGTCGACGTCGTAAAGACTCGATATACATGTGTATATCCACTCGAGAGAGCTGACGTTTGACTCCCTCTGCGGCGCCCGAAACGGCCGTTGGAACCTCGGGGGACTCGAGGTCCTCGATCCTCGATAGACCGTTCCCGATCTTGTGGGAGCTTCCGAGCTCTTCGACGAGCCGACCGTATAGTCTTATAATTGGGACTGGAGAGTCAGGTATTATAGGCCCACTGAAACAGTCAACTTTACTGATTTCGCTCTAAACCAGAATGTTACACATGTGATACAGCAGAAGAGAAACGCGAATCGAGATACAGCAAAGAGAGAAGGGAGGACCAAAAACCTTGTAGCTACAATCATTTTACAAATTCGACGTGAACCGCTCTCATCCGTGTTTATGACCCAGATCCCGTCCGAGGTATACCTTGGGGCACGTTCCGCCCGGTCCACTCGACGTCGACCACACCGAACACCAGGGAAGGCAACTCTCCGTCCTCATTCGTGAATGCTGGAGTCGACGGGGTGTCTTGGAGAGCTTTCATCTTGCCTCGGTGCAGCTCTTCCGGAGAGTAAAAGCCCAACTCCTCCTTCTCCTGCCGATCTTCCTCCACTTGGGAGACGACGGCGTACGACGGCCTCTGAGCATCAGGCATCGCAATCAGATACCCCACAGCGAGCCTCCTCTCCTCCCCTTCCTCCTCCTCCACCACCACCGCTTCCTTGGGCGTGTTCACCCCGGCCCCGTTCGGCGTCGTCGAGGGGTTCACCGCCGTCGGAGAAAGAGTGCGCTGCAAGTTCCCCCGCGCGTGCCGCCAGTTGTCGTGCACCACCTCCCGAAACGAGCGCACGTCGATCCCGAAGTACTCTTGCGCGGTTTCGCGGGTGAGGACGAACGGCGGTGACGTCCCCGTGGGTGGTGATGAAGGGGTGGTAGCTGAGGGTGAGAGTGGGTCTGGGAGAGCGGGCCGGACGAGCGTTGTGGAGATCGGCTAGGAAGGCGGTAAGGGATTCAAATTCGAGTGTAAGTGGGTTGGTTTCCATTCGATCTCTGGCAGTGTGGTGACGACTTACCAGCCCCAACTCATCGCCCTCACCCTCGCCCTTGCCCTTCTCCATCCAAACCTCCCACATGACGGGTTTCGGACCCAGCACGACTTTCTCTTTCCTCCTCCTGCCTTGCAGAACCACGGGGATCCCACCAGCGGTAACACCCTCAGCGAAGGAAGGCGGCAAGACGAAGCCACCTCCACCTTCGATAGCGGCGCGCATTTGCCGGCGGAACCGCCTGCGGAGGACGCAAGACCGGATGATGATGAGCGAAGCGACGCTGAGGAGGACGAGGAGGGTTATGAGGAAAGTGTAGAGGTAGAGGCCCTACGGATGCGGAGGGTGAGTCGGGGGCTTAGTCACGGTGCGGGTCGGGTCGGGGGAGTGAGGAGACGTACATTGGTTCCGCCGGTGTTGGTCGAGTTGGAGGTGTCGGTCGGCGAGGAGCCTGCTGTTGTACTTGGCGATGGGCTTCCGAGTGCCATGGCAGTCGTAGAGTTGACCTTTTGGGTAGTAGTCGGGGAGAGTCTAGGATAACGGAGGGTCGAGTGCTTGGGCAGTCCAAACTTGAAGAGTCGTGAGTGGAAGCGAAGGATTTAGCAGACCATCCGAGGTCTTTTCGCGCTGTCTGTGGTGGTGGTGTGTAGAGGAGAGAGAGGTTAGATGGCAGAGGCGGGAGGTTTGAAGTGAGACCGAGGGAATAAACCGCTCATTTACGCTCAGGGACCGCGCAGTAGACTCGGAGATCGCGATGTCAGCGCCCTCTGCACATGACGTTGACGGGCTTGCCACACCCGTCGTGCGAATTCCCATTTCCAAGAGAACAGGAGGCTATTGATAGAAATGGAAGGGTGGCAAAGGTGTACGCACACTTGGCATGGTTCATGCCACGCGAGATGATCTCGGAGACTGAGTCTGAGCCGACGGAACGGGGATAAAACGCATGTGGCAAATGATGTGCAAAGCGTGTCTGGAACCAACGGCTTTCACCACGAGGGCGATTAGGGCGGCTGGAAAGTCGGATGTAATCGACGCCTGCAGTACCAATGATATTCAGCGAGCTCGTGCAAGTCTGAAGGAACGTTGAAAACGATATTCGGCGGTAAAGCCATTATCTGTGTGGTCTGTGTCAGCAAACGCTGAGCGGAATCGACTGTGTTTGAAGTGTGAGGGTGTTGATAAGACGACAACTGACATGCATATATATGCAGTGTGCTATAGACCAAGCCAAGACAGACACCCCAGGACTTGGAAAACACAGAGATCATCAACAGGCCTTGACATCATCGCCACTGAGGTACTTGATAACCGGGGTGCCAATCACCCGGCATCTTATCTAAATCAGGACCCCATGCCGGATGACCCGGTCCCGAACAAGGAGGCGCCCTGGCCTCTCAACCCGCTTCTCACATCACAGTTCCAACCGACGACAATCATCTCCATTGTCCCCCAGGATCACGACCCGGACGACAATGACGACGAACGGGACGAATCGTTCCGGATTTCACTCCATTCGCTCGTTGAGCAGCTTGGTCACGAGCAACGTCCCGCTCGAGAGGCAAAAGCTAAGAAAGTATTCCTGGTTGCCTGATGTGTTGCGTGTCGAGGGATCCGTACGTCCACCTCCCTCTGTCTCACTCGTCGCTGTATATAGTCTTAATTCTGACTCTCTGTCCTTACCCTCGTCTGAACTTTTGATGGTGTTCATAATTTGGTTTTGTGGTCCGGGGTCCGGTCGCGTGCACGCAGATCATCAGCAGGATTTGGGGTCCCGTCTTGACGGTGACCATCTTCTCCGCCGGAGTGGCCGTCGCGCAGGAGATCTACAAGTACGAGCTCAGCTTGAGCAACAACGTCGTTCCGCTACTGTCCGTCGTCGTGGGCTTGCTCCTCGTCTTCAGGTGAGCGTACACCGAAATCGGGTCCGGTCCTATAGCTGACCGGAAGGGAAATTTGATCGTTTGCAGGAACGGGTGCGTTTTGATTCAGCGAAGAAGCTCAGTGTGCTGTGTTGCTGATAGTCTTGATAATTGAACTCGACGTTGTGTCGTAGAACGAGCTATGATAGGTATTACGAAGGTGCGGCCATGATTCCACGTCCTTCGTCCCCATGAAAAAGCGAAGACTCATTGTGAACATCCCTGCAGGTCGAAAGGACATCGGATCCATGACGTCCACCGTACGCACCAACGATGTTCCTACACGCCTCAGTGCTTCGTGGCTAACTAACTGTCCAGGTCCGCAGCCTTTCCCGCTTGATCTGGATCCAAGTCGTTGCCCCACCGCCGCCCAAAATCGACGAATCCCACTTGAGCAGCGGCGCTCCCGATCAACACGTAGTCGACATCAAAGCAGAGAAGATATACCTCATCAAGCTCTTGTTGTCGTTCGTCTACGCAACGGTGCACCAGTACGTCCGATCCCTCACCTCTCCTCCCCACCTACTAACACCACGCGCAACAGCCTCCGAGGCGAAACCGGGCTAGACTACGAAGACTACGACGGCGTCCTCCCACCTTCCTTCACCTACACCCCACCGGAATCCGCCACATCCCGCTTCATCGACGCCAACACGCTCTTCAACCGATACGTCGCGTACTCATCCATCGGTGGGGGGATCGCCGCGCAGGTGGCCAGCCAGACTCGGCGACCGAGCAGCTCGAGGAGGGCCTCCCATACGTCTCAGCAACAGCAAATGCAACAGGAGCAGCAGGTGAGGAGCGTGCCGTCGGTAGCGATCTTATCGGACGACGATGAGCGTGCGCCTACCCCGACGAATGAGAGGACCCCGCTTGTGGGGCAGCATACCGCCGTGAGCATCCCCTCGGCGTCGGCCTATTTGCCTCTACCTCTCGTGTGAGTGATCGTTTCCGGCGTTCGTGCCTTCTGAACGAGGTCGCTGATGCTTTGGACATGATGCCCAGCCTCGCACACGAGATCACGAAAACGATTTACGACTTTAAGAAAAAGGGTTACATCGAGGTCGGAGGACCAGCAGGTGGGGGGTTTTGGATTGGATGTGGACCTCGGTCTCTGATTATTATTATTATTTCTCGCCCAGGCTACAACACCATGAACACCATGTGCGAGATAAATGAATAAGCAGCGTACCACCTCGCGAACTAACGACCCATTCTTGTGACGCACCGTACAGGGTAAACAGCTTGGTCGACCAACTCACCAACCTCGAGCGGGTCGGAACGACCCCCATCCCGACCTCATGTTCGTGCTCTCTACCCGCTCTTAAACCCCATATAGCTAGCTCACACGCACCTCACATTGTTTCTCACAGACGGCATCCACTTGAAACAATGCGTCACGCTGTACCTCTTCTCCCTCCCATTCACTTTGGTATCCACCATGCAGTACGTCCCGCGCGCACCCTCATTCGAACTTTCCTCCCGCAGAGAAATTGACCCGCGTTCGCCGCCTTTCAGCTGGAAGATGATCCCCCTGGTCACGCTCGTCTCGTTCACGCTCATGGGCATCGAAGGGATCGCCGACGAGATCGAGATGCCGTTCGGAAGAGATCAGTCGGACCTCCCGCTCGGTAAGTTGGCGTGGTATTCGCGCTGTGATGATGAGCTCACCATACCCGGTACTCGTTTCGACTTAAGAACGCTTCTGCGCTGCTCTTCGAAGCGAAGTGGAGTACCTCATCGGTTCGATGCCGCAAGGAACCGAACCTACCCCTTTCAGAACAAATTGATTGGTTCCTAAACGACAATTGGACTCACTTGCCTTACGAATCCGCACATTCATGTACTATCGATAAAAAATTCACGAGAGATCTGTTCCTCGCTTGCCTCGTTATCGCGTCTACACAACCACAATTCCCAAATTAGGATGGAAAGAGCAAATGCATGCACAGCGAGTCTAGCTAACTAACGAGGGAGGTTTGTAGAGTACAAAGAAAACAACAAAGGCGTGCAGTCGGACCGTGAGGATTATGGAAGAGTGTTCAGAAGCGATTCGATCCCCAATCATTGCCATGACTATTTGCAGCATTGAGCCTTGCAACGCGCGAAGGATGCATACCTGCAGGCGTGCCTCCGCCGGAAGGTGGCGGTTGAGGACCACCTCGCTGAGGAGCCGGAGACTGTCCCCAACCACCAGCGTTCGAGCTCGGAGCGCCCCAAGAACTTCCACCAGGCGGTGCTCCCCAACCTGCACCAGGCGCACTGGTAGGGACAGGCGGACGACCCCCACCTCCACCAGGACCAGGAGGGGCGTAAGGATTGGGTGTCTTGGCGGCGGATGCGGCGTACGGATTCGGAGTCTTGCCCATGTTCGGATTGAGGCGACTTGAAGCGTGTCCTGGGGTTTGACGAGACGACATGTGGCCTGGGGTTGTTCCGCCAGCCCCACGACCGGGTGTCATCGCAGGTGTGCGAGCGGAACCGTACGGTGTCTGTGCTCCAGCGACACCACCCATCCGACCAACCCTAGAGAAACAACATGTCAGTATCACCGAGGTAAGATGGATGCGAAGGATGACGAACTTGGTCTTGAATCCATCGCAGAGGTCGGAGACACTCCCAAACTCCTGTCCGTCCAGCTGATACCCGTTCGGTGTGACCTTGACGAGCTGAGGAAAGGGGGCGAAGTCAGATACCATAAACGGCCGCAGAAAACGATAGATCCCACCATCATCTGGATCGGGGACATGGTGTTTGCCTTGAAATGCAATTTGAACCATCCAGGCCGGTCACGGTTCAAGCCGAATGCGTAGACACTGCGTTGGTTACGCATACCCCTAATCTTTTGATCCAGTTCGACATCTTAAATTGTACATGTCCGTCAGAACGGAAATGGGAATGTAGCGAGTTGCTTACGGATCTCCGAATCTGTGCCTTTCATGAACTTCTCATGGACCATAAGCTCCTCCACTCGACGTGCCATAGCCTTGACGTGATTCACAATCAACTCGTCCAAGTCGGAGAACTGGTATTTGCCCTCAACAACCAGGTGCGTCCCCACGTTCTGCGAGGTGATGTCGGCATTCGGTTCAACAACGTCTAAATGGACCAACGATTAGCGAAGATGTTCAGAAAATGCCCGAGCAAACGTACCGATATGCTGGTACAACCCGTTGTCGACCTTCCATGTGACGGCCAAATGGTCCGGACCTTTCGTAGACGGACGAATCACAACGTCGCCACGCTGTTGGTGGCTCAGAAGCTCCTCCGCCTGCTTGTAGTTGAGGTTGTGGAAGTTCGGATGCTTGATGATACGACGAATTTGATCGACTTCGCGACGTTTCTTACGATCAGCGATATCCTTGTTTCGCTCCATGAGGACTTTGTCGTAGCATTCATCCAGAGGAATGCGCCGGGTGTGTGCATCGCCGGTCTGAATGTCCATGGGTCGAGCTGAGAACTCCACGCGGAACTCGTCGACATATACGGCGATGATGACTGCCGGGATGGC
>WSUD01000332.1:0-18924 GCA_019633495.1 Tulasnella sp. 427 | reverse complement strand
GACTTCTTCTCGAACAAGCTTGAACTCCCACATCGTGGTGAGGTGAAGAGCTGCAGCTAGCTGTTTCCAATCTCTCGCAACAGCCTGATCAAAAAGCCTTTGAGACGAGGGATGTTAGACGAGATAATGGCGTCCGGCTAAAGGAAGCGTAACCCACCTAGCCTCTAGAACATCAAAAAAGCTCTCCATTTCAAACGTTGTGATTCCGCTGAGTGAAATTGGATTGTCATCGGCTCTCCCCTCAGCGGTGCCACCGAGGTGCTCGGAATCAAGCATGTCTTGGAAGTACTTTGACTCCTTGAGACAACGGATTGGGAGCTGATAGAGGTAACCATCGACCTGAGATTTGAATTATGATGTTTCAGCAAAAGGATTACTGAAGGAAGTCCGTTACGAACGGCAAAGGTGAGATGCGCCGAATCATAAAAGCGAGGATGATGCTTGAGTAACCCAGGTTCAGACTTTGTGGCCATTCTTAAGGACTCTTAGAGCTTGAAAGGGGATAATGGAAGTTTTTATGACGGTGAGAGAGTCCGGGAGGGCCGAAGTTTCCTAATCTGCTGACCTTGATCTAACATCTGATTCCTTGGGACAGGGCACGTGCAGTCTCTCGATTTGACAGGCATGGAAGTCATAGGAGCGTGCTCGAAGATTAGGAAGAGCTTGATCGAGCCAGGTATCAAAGTAACGCCGCCCATATCTCTACCAAGGGACGTTTGTAGGTCCTCCGGTATCTAAGAGAATTGGACCCGGTGATTTGCCGGATTCGACGTCACGAGTCTATCATGTCCTAAAAAACCACGTAACGTTCAACACAGGAAGTGACCGAGCTCGTGGAAGTTTAGAGGAAAATGCAGGGCTCACATACGATCCATTATGTCATAGTAAGACTACATTACATCTCAGGGAACGCTAGATCGGGTGTGCTTTGGATTGCAGAAAGCAAATTCGCTTGCGCATTATACTGATTACGCTGGCAGTGGTATCCGCCACAGTAGCTGCAGTAGTTTGAGCCCCCGGATGTGACGGCGTTCGAGGGATACATTTCGCGTAGTCGACAGATGGCCGTGAGTCGCACAAAGCCCAATCGTTCACCCTCTGCTGCCTTTAGATGCTCAGCTCTTTGGCATAAGGCCTGTATGGCGGGGTGGAACCACTCTTTGACTCGACACTTCAACGACGTCTCTATCCTGTCAAGCGGGTCAACGGACTCGGAGTTGATTTGCCGATTCATGAATGTGATCAACCCGCTTCGAATGTCATCGAACCCCCACATTGTCGCAAGGTGAAGAGCGGCAGATTTTCGTTTCCAGTCGAGCTTGTCCTCGTCCGTAAACAACCTAACGACAACGTTTTAACGCGAGACCACGTTAACCCCTTCCTCAGCTTCAAATCCCACTACGGCTTACTTGGCTTGGATCACGTCCATAAAGCTCTCCATTTCGAAGTTCGATATCCCTTCCAAAGCAATGGGATGCTCATCTGACTGCCCTTCTCCATCTCCTCCGGTATGCGCTGACTCTAGCATCGACTTGAAGTGTTCTGACTCGTTAAGTCGGCCAACGGGGAACCCGGTAGAGATATCCCTCGACCTGTTCAAATAATACAGATAAGTCTAGATACTCGCCCTAGGAGAGTGAATATGTAGGAGAGTGCAGATAAACGGTACCGACTCGAAATATCAGATACTTTGTCTCATAATGCCGCGCGTGCCGCTGAGGAATGCCGTTGCTCGGTTCAGTCGGAGGATGAAGTAGAGACGGAGCGTTTGGATCTTGCATGGACGCCAAAGAAATTGTTTAGGAAGCTCATTATCTTGTTCCTCAGACTGTTTATATTCAACTCGGCCGGCGATCGATGCAGCGGATATGCTCGGAGGACCCGTCATTCCCAGTTTGGAGTCTGCATTTGTCATCAGCCCCTGAATCAGAAGGGATAAGATAAAGCACGACCTCCCACCAGGGACAAGTCATGAAACAAGTCAAAGGAAGAAATCATACAATCATACAAATCACACTTGCTCGAACACAGCTTTCTCTCTATCATAGGCTACATGTATGGAGGGTCGTCCCTGAGAGCAGGCCGTGACTCAGCCGGCTCCGATCACCGGCAGTGCACGCCAGGACTCGACGAGCAAGCAGAGGCAAATCAGCCACTTCTCCAACCGTATCAAAGCCCCACGTCGACCACTCAAGTGTCCATACCTACTCGTCACGGCTTCCACCTAGTCATGTCACGAACATCTCAACCGGAGTCGTCATCACAAAGATACTACTTTGGCTTGGATCCGGAGGTGGTGTTTGAGGTGAGCTCATACCATGTGCATGTGTCTCGCCCGGCATCCTTTGACCTCTGCTTTGGTAGATTGAGGGCGTAATGTTTGGCATACCCCGTTCTCAGCTCTTAAAGTCGGAACTCTTCCGAGACATGCTGGAGAGCCCTCATATCGGTGGCTCGAATGAAGGCACAGTCGAGAACCCCATCATTCTCGACTCTATTACCAAAGTTACGTTGGCTCAGGTAATAAGCTTTCACAAAGTACTAAGCTGTCGGTACGTGGACGGCTCCGATTGCGCCCCTATGAGTGCCGTGGCTTTCCAGATTAATATTGACAACTTTGCCACTCGCAGGCGCCATGACACTGCACCAGAACTCTCCCTAGAGCAATGGTCCGACGCCTTACGGCTAGCGACATCTTGGGGATTCGACTCGGTTCGACGGTTCATTATACAGAACATCGACACGCTAGCTCAAGATCCCCTTGCTCGTATCCGAATGGCGGACGAATGCGGAATCAAGGAGTGGCTTCACCCTGCCTATGCCAGGCTATGCGCCAGGAAAGCCCCTCTGACAGTGGAGGAAGGCCGTATACTGGGACTCGAGCGGTACACTGCACTCTGGAGAATACGAGAAGAAGATCTCAAGGCGATTGCGGAGCGGTCTCAGTGGGAGGGTCCGTTCGCGAGGTCACCGCGAGCCGAAAAGACAGGCGTATCAACAGGCGAACCAGTCATCGTCAAGTGCAAAAGCAAATGCTGTCAAACATCGTTTGAACTGAACTCGAAAGAGAAGGCATTCTTAGCCAAGATCTCCAAAGCGACCGAACTAGACGTGGGATGGTCATGACAACCGTGCCGACGTCCGCCATTCCATGTATATATAGTATGTATTAGTCCATCTTGTATTATAGATCCTACATCTATTTTGGCTCCAGAGCATCGTGCATATGTCGTCTATGAAGTTCAACGCATATATGCCTCGTACGCTTGCAATACGTAACGAGCTCAAATCGTCTCGAACCGCGCCCGCGATCCTATGGTTCTGATTTTGCGAGTTTGAGATTTAAGTCCCAGTGTCTAGGATTGAGGCTGCACTTGAAGGCCTCAGGGCGACTGAATGCGTTCCGAATGAGTCCTCCGCGCGCGAACTGCGATGGGGTCCGAACGGAGGCCTACTCACTTCAGCAGGCCGAAAGTAAATCGACTGACGCGCTCTCGCCATGGCGCCAAGTCTTCCTCAACGGCAACCACATCGAACCCCCAAAGGATTGTGACGATCATGATCCAAACTTGCTGAAAGGCAAGCTCCTTTCCGGGACAAATCCGTCGACCGTATCCGAAGGAGTACTGCATCGGGTCCAGTTCAGGAGTTGCTTTGAGATATCGGTCAGGATTGAACTCCGAAGGGTTTGAGTAGTACTTCGGATCTTGCGAAATCCCCCTGATGCCGGTTGGTTTCGAGAGTGAGAAGCTCGAGTACACCACGCGATCACCGTCCGACACACCATGCATTGGCTACAACGGTAGTCCCTTTGGGAATAAAGTACCCGTTGTAAATCTCGTCCTCCCTTGAAACATGCGGCAGACCTGAAGCGAAAGCGTTTGATATGATCATATTGGGTATATAATCGATTGTCCCTGCCACGTACCGAAGGAAGCAGTTGGGCACCATCTGAAAGTCTCAAGCATGACTGCTTGCACGTATGGCAAGTTAGATTGATCATCAAGCGTAGGGAACCGACTTGAGCCGACAATCTTGTCGATTTCGGCTTGTGCTTTCTTCTGGACCGCTGGGAATAAGGACATCGCTCGCACAAAGGTCTCGACGGTATTTCGTGTCTGAGGCGAATCGTGACGTCAGACCATGATGCCGTATCGGGGACTCAGAATGCTCACCGTCTCTACACCGGCTACGGGGAACGCGAAGGAAGAAAAGGGAGTTGGCCATTGTTAGCTCGCTCGGCACAGACGTGCGCCGGACAATGTTCTTACCCAAGAAGATCGTAAGTCCGGATCGCATGAGTGACATCTCATCTTCTTCGAGTTGCTCAGCGGTTTTGCCTTCTTGCTGATTCTGGTAGAACTCCTGAAACTTTTTGAACATGAACGAAGATCGTACGTCGACATTCTCCGAGCTCTATTAACAAAATTGCGTCAGCAAGCATCAAATATATAGCTTAGTTGGGGGTTCACCAGGCTTTCTTTGGACGATTCGAGCAAATTGCGCTCGAGTTCGTGTATCTCTTTCTTCCAAACCTTAGCATCCCGCTTGAACTTCATACCAGGGAGCCAGCTTGGGAGATATTGCACTGCAGTAAGGACTTGTTTCAACATGCGGCTCGACTTGGAGAGTGGACGCAACTTACAGGCTGGCACGACGTCGACGGCGTAACCAGGCTCCATTCCTTCGATCATGATGTCCATAACATGGGTGTTTAACCGGAAGTAGTCTGTGCCCTTTCCGTCGTCAAGTCTCCCGTATGTGACTTGAAGGATGGTTTCGGCCACGACTCTGTTCCTCTGGCGTCAGGATCGGGCTAGACGACTGTCGGCTTGCTTACTGGTTGATCTCGTCAAAAAAGTCCTGGGGACGATCTAAGCAGCGTTCAAGGTACTGGCGGGCCTTCAACTCTAGCAGCGCAGGATAATCCCTCTTCACTACTGGCGCAGATAGGGGCTGTTTCATAAGGGCACGTTGGGTCTTCCAGATGGAGTTATATCCATTGAAGGCGGTGTATCCTTTCAAGTCTAGGGAATGATGTAGATCAGTGGTTGTTCGACTGTCGATTGTCGTCCCCGTCATGCAGTCCAAAGGTCAGATCTCACCGAGTACCTCTCGCAACATGGTGAACCTCGGTCTATCAATGAAGTTCAGGGCTTTCTTCTCCAGCAGGTCGATAGTAGCCTCCATAGAGTTTAACACGAGGAAGTTTTGACCAGGGATGTTTAGCCAGGTTAAGGGCCCGTACTTCTCCCCGTACTTTGTCCACGTCAGCGCATACTTTGACTGTGGCACATCGAGGACATCTAAAATCACACGTTATGGGTAGCTTGTATGGACAGCACACCTAAAACAAAAGGAGCTTCAAGAGGTACGTACTCCCAATGATCGGAAGAGGCGGCGGACCGGGAGGATACGGTGCTTGCTGTTTCGAGGTTCGGCGTTGGTGCCAGAGTACAGCAGCTAATAGAGCGACCGTTACAAGAACGGCATGGGAAGGCGAGAGGAAAAAGGGGGTGTTAAACGACATTGTTGCTGCGCGCCAGGTTGGGTCTACAATGGATTCAAGAATTTTTATATGCCCGTCAATTCGTTCGAATTGTTCTGCCGTACATCTTCTGAGACGCTTGGAGTGAGAGACACGAGCGGCAGGTCAAGTCCCAGTTGCAGTGCCAGTTCGGATGAGTTAAGCCCGGTGTCGCATGAACTTATAGGACGAAATGGCGAAGGTATTCCTAATGCCGGGTCACCCCAGCCTGTCAGCTCTTCGCACCCGATAAGAGCGCTTAATCTATGTATAACATAAACGCACCATATAGTTTTTCCGTCAGAACTCCGCATTCATTTACTTCCGCACCCATCTCCAACGAAAATGAGGTCTCCAGCAAAATACGGCACGCCCTTGGTTGTCGTTGAGATGCTGTTATTATCTTAAGGCTGTGTTATGTTCAAGTCTCAGATCAGATAGCTGACGAAAACCACGGCTTAAGTGGAGAGGGGAAGCTTGTTTGACACTTCTTTTTTTGGGGGGGGGGGGGTGTCCTGTGAGAACGGTAGGTTCGTAGCTCAGTGTGTTGTAACGCACAGCGTGACATGACGTGTTTGGGACCCCCTGACACGTGCTTTCGAGTCCGTGAGACCAGCCGGAATAGTCCAAACCGAGCGCTTGTAGTCAAAATCGGCTCAGTGGATTGGGACTCGGAGTACACTAAGCCATACAAAGCATCCTCTGTCGGTCTAACGGCTCTCGCTAGTGCGTGCAGAATGAAGGCTTCGTGTGTGCCGAATAGCCTGAGCGGTCGTTGCTTGAGACCCCTCATATAAGTTCGATCTAACGCCGGCTAGCAAGCTTGTGATCCTCGATGGCGCAGCCTAGACCCCATTGCAATTTCTCATGTCTGTATGCGAACAATACACAGACCGTCTCGAATAAGCTCAGTTGTTATCACTTCGGCGCGGAAGCAGATGTCTTTGATGGAGTCGCGCTCAGCCTTTCTCAGAAATGTTACATGTGCTCTTTCGGCTTAGCCTTACCGGTTGCTATCGATAAATTGCGCGTTGGGCGCTGCATTCCAGGAGGGCTTGAAAAGAATTTTCAAGACTGTTCCTCCCGAGCCATCATAAAATCATTAGAATTCCTATCTGCGAAATGAGTAATAGCGTGTATAAGGATGTCGGAGGACCAAGAAGACTATCCGTCTGACGGGTTCTCAGGTTGGTCATGGGGAGTGAATATCGAAGGTGCCAAAAGAAGTGCCGCAAACCAACTCTCTACTAGCTCGATAGTCGAACAGGGACATTGCTCGGAACGATAACGAACGCAGAAAATCCGGAAAAGATTGGAAAGGAGAAACGTTTGAAGCTAACTCACGTGTGTGTTCTAATCCCAGGAGGGCCTAAACCTTTCCTTTTTAGGACGGGGACCTCCCTGGAAATGTATATCACAGAACAAGCATACTCAAGTTCGGGCTCATCCACCTACACGATGCCTCCTGCTAAAAAGTCAGCAGTCAAGGCTATCAACATCCCTGAAGCAGGCCCTACGAAAGTAATCTTTCTCGAGGATGAGACTGACCTTGTCTACATCGGGATCGATCCCCAGATAGTGCTTGAAGTAGGTTTAGGCTCTGAGGGTCTTAGAGACTTGATTGTTCATTCCGACGATTCATCAGGTGGAAGATGTCTTGTTTGCGTTTCCTCGCTCTCAATTGATGACCTCCGAGCTGTTCCAAGACATGCTGTGCAGTCAGCACCTCGGCAGTCCTAACGAGGGGTCACAAGAAAGCCCGATCCGCTTGGCTGAAATAAGCAGGGTATCGTTGTCTCAAATGATTGCTTTCCACAAGATCATAAATTGGAGGTTCGATTTATTCCTGGTGCTTTAGAGGATTATTAACGTAACGAAAGCTCCCAATAGACGGTTTGAAGGCGAATTAATCTTGTCGGTGAAGCACTGGTCCGAGGCCCTACAGCTCGCCACGGCGTGGGGATTCCAGACCCTTCGACATTTCATCGTCGAACATTTAGACTCGCTCCTCGATGACCCACTGCGTCGGATCAAGCTTGCGGATCAGTGCGACATTAAGGAATGGTTGAACCCGTCGTACGCCAAGCTGTGCGCGAGAGCGACACCTTTGACGGCCGAAGAGGGTGAAGTCCTGGGTATCAAGAGGTTCGCAGCGCTCTGTCGTATCCGCGAGGAAGCACTTCAAAGGAACAGTAACAGGTGTGCTTCGTCATGGGGAGGTACAGTGTACTCCGTAGAGCCAGGATACGCCTCAAGATGCTGCAAGAAAGCATTTGAGCTTGACAGCGATGAGCAGGAGTTTCTTCGACGGATTTGCCAGGCTCCAGACTTGTCTTCTAACTAGGTGTGGGAATAGAAATGGTGTTATGGCTTTGTTGTGTTTGCTGCCGTCGTAAATACGTGGTGGAGTCGGTATACTCATGGAAAAGACATAGTTGCTGCTCATGCTGTCGACCAAAGGCGGGGGTTCATGCCCAGCGTTTGGTCGGAGGACCACGCAATCCCTATTGGGTGTAGCTGCCCCCACGTGATCATGTTTGACATTGAACAAATGATCGCCTCAACGTTCACCATTATCCTCCACCATGTCAGAGGCGGAGAGGAGCAGCGAACAGGCCTTATCAGCTGTATTTAAGCTGGGACTAGACCCACAGTTGGTGTTCAAGGTGATGTCCCCGCCGTCTGGAAGGTATGCTAATCGGATCGTCTCACCACCAGCACAACGCTTTCTTTCGCAGGTCGAGGAGGTGGTATTCGGACTGCCCCAATCCCAACTCATGAGCTCGGAGTTCTTCCGCGATATGCTCAGCAGCGCCCATATCGGTAGCCCAAACGAAGGAACGATTGAGAATCCTATCGTACTCGAGTCTATGACTCTGGCCCAAGTGACCAGTTTGTGCCGAGTGCTTAACTGCCGGTAAGCGTGATATCTTTCTCTATAGAATCAATTTTCGAGTTCTAAGCAAAACACTGTAAGATGCTTCGAGCCCAAGCCCGATCTCTCGGCAAGCGAATGGTCGGAGGCGCTCTACCTCGCGACGGCCTGGGGATTCAAAGCCATTCGTTCGTACGCTATCCAGGCGCTGGATAGCATGACCTTAGATCCTCTCGAAAGTATAACGATAGCAGAGCGGTGTGGGGTTGCAAAGTGGCTGCAACCCGCGTACCTCAAGCTGTGCCTCCGGGAGGGTCCTTTGACTGCCGAGGAAGGGGAGAGGCTGGGGATCAGGCGTTACGCGGCACTTGTCCGAGTTCGGGAGATGGAGCTTAGGGAACAGCTCAAAACTGCGGAAGGCAAATCCAACCAGAACTCGGGAGGCTGTCAGGGCGAGTGCTGCCAGCCGAAGCCACCGGACAGAAGCACCGTCCTTCTGAGCCTCATTTCCGAAGCACCTGAGTTAGGAGGCATCGAGGAGAGCACATAGCACTATCTTGCGCTCTCACTAACAGGATGCGAATGATCAGAATGATAAAAGACTTTCCTCGACTTGAATACCATATACGTCGTCGTCGATGCGCGAGAATGTATTCCGGCAGCCAAACGTAGGGGAGATAGATCCACGACTTTCAGAGTATCTTTAAAGCATATGGGGCTGTGACTGAGTGGGGATACCGGAGGCATCCTCCGTGAGGGGATGGGAGGACCATAAATTACTGATTTGGACGCCTACTTTCGCGCCAATCACAATCCCTCTTTTCGTCCACCACGCACTATGGTCAAGAATCGTGGTGCAAAGAAAGACCCTGAAGGACCGAGTGATACAGCAGCTGGAACTAGCATAAGTGCAATGGAGGGAGAATCATTTGGGTTGGACCAAGTGGTCGTATTTAGAGTGGGTCGTAGACATCGAACAGAGACAACAGTTTCTAATATAGGTTTGACACACTGTGTGCAGGTGGACGGTGTACTCTTTGGCCTCCTCCGGTCCCAGCTCATGACTTCGGAAGTGTTCCGGATTATTTTGAACGATGAGCGCTTTGGAGATCTGAAAGAAGGGACCGAGGAGAATCCTATTGAAATCGATAAGATTAGCAGGGTTACCCTGAGCCAAGTCAAGGCCTTTCACACAGTGATTAATTGGAGGTCGGTTCGTCTCCCCTGTCAGAATGCGAAAACGATTGTTGACTTGCATGCCATCAAGGCGATGTGACGCTGAACCGACGTTGTCGGTTAACCAGTGGTCCGATGCCCTACTGCTCGCAACAGCCTGGGGATTCGAAGCTCTGCGCGGGTTCATCATCGCACAGCTTGATGCCGCCATAGACGACCCACTTCGCCGTATAGAAATCGCGGATCGATGCGCGGTGAAGGAATGGTTACATCCAGCATATGCAAAGCTTTGCGCTCAGGAGACTCCGCTGACGGTGACAGAAGGAAGAGTCTTAGGTCTTGGGCGCTTCGCAGCGTTATGCAGGACTCGGGAGGAGGAGTTGAAGACCAAGAGATTCAACAACGACAGCAATCCGTACCGAGAATACGGGTCGGTCCTGGGGCGGCACCCCAGCAGCTCCACCCACTCGCAATTGAAGGTTACGAACTGTCCGGCAGAATGCTGTCGGCGGGCTTTTCAACTTAATGCTCGAGAGCATGCCTTTCTTGAACGGATCATGAAGGCAGAGGATTTGTAGCAGTGGTCGCGTCCAATTGTGTGCATGCACATCGACCTGAACAGAGTAATCGTCGAGTTTGTAGAGTGTTCGTTTTGTCGTTTGTGCGATGGTCTTCTCTCAGGGACCTTCTCAGGGACGCGACCAGTCCAGATCCAAAAAATCTCCCCATCCCAATTTCGACCCCCAACACACTCCTCGAACACGAAAATAACATAAAAAGAGAAATGCCAAACTCACTTCAACTCCTCTTCCTCCTCTCCGCCTTCCTCTCTTTCTCGGTCCTTTACTTCTCCACTCACTACTTCTTCCCCGGTCTATTACCTCGTATCGACCCGGCTATCCTCTTCAGTAGTTATCAAAAAGTGCCTCCGCCGCCTCCACCTACGACTTTCGAGAAGATCGCGATGTCTGCTAGCTCAGTGCTCGGTGTGAACGACTGGAAGGACTTGTTGGAGGGACAGAAGCTGCTCGGCTTGGTGCTGTCGAGCTTGACAGCTGTGGTGCTAGGCTTGTGGCTCGCGGGTGGCAAGAGTACGTGCTCCGGTATCGCGGCTTCGTCCAGTTGGCTGATTTTGCTTTACACGTGGAAATAGAGCGGAAGCCAGTGTTGGACACGAAGGAGTACCGCGAGTTCCCTCTCGTTGAGAAGATCGTCATCTCGCCCAATACTGCTTTGTACGTCACCGTCGACAGTCCAGACAGCTCGCTGTACTCATCACCGTTGCCTTACTTCTAGATACCGCTTTGGTCTGCCACGCTCGGACGATGTCATTGGTCTCCCCATCGGCCAGCACCTTACCATTGCTGCGGACATCGACGGGAAGACTGTCGCTCGGAGCTATACCCCGACCAGCAGCAACGAGGACACCGGCCACTTCGACCTCGTCGTCAAGGTACGCGCAGACGCTTTTCCTCATTGAATCCTCGTCTCTAACTATCGTTATTCGTGTTCTAGAGCTACGAAAAAGGAAACATTTCCAAATACGTCGGCAACCTCAAGCTCGGCGACAAAATCCGCGTCCGAGGACCCAAGGGCCAGTTCAAATACTCACCAGGATCCATCTCGGAGTTCAGCATGATCGCAGGCGGAACCGGAATCACGCCCATGTACCAGATCATCACCCACGTTTTGTACAACCACAAGGACGACAAGACCAAGATCAACTTGATTTACGCCAACGTCAACTTTGAGGATATCCTCTTGAAGGCCGAGCTCGACGAGCTGGCCAAGACGTACAAGGACCGCTTCAGGATCTATTACGTGTTGAACAACCCGCCCGTTTCGTGGAACGGTGGTGTCGGCTTCGTGAGCAAGGAGATGATCGACGAGAGGTTGCACAGGCACGCTGAGGGCAAGCAAATGTTGATCTGCGGTACGTGATTCCACTTAGCGTTCCGTTACTCTTGTTTTTACTAACGCTGTGCGATATGAATCAGGTCCTCCACCTATGGTCACCGCCATGAAGAAGCACCTCGGCGACCTCAACTTCCCCCCAGCCCAGACCATCAGCAAGGCTGGCGATGCTGTACGTGCACCATCTGATTTAGCGACCCCTTTGTTCGCGTTCGCATGATACTCAACAGAACCTTTTTGTTCTACAGGTATTCGTATTCTAGACAATTTTGTTACGTTACGAGTTCTATGGTCTCAAATAGATTCCGCTTGGTGCACGCACTCCCCTTCCACTTCTTTTTGCACGCCCAAATAGTTCTCGTGCGGTTAAGAAAGATGCCAGTGGAGAAAGGAACTGGGATCGCTTCTCTGTCACCTTGCACGTGCGCCTTTTGAAAGTCGTACCTCTAGCGCTCGTCGAATCCCGTGTGTTGAGGATCACGGAGGAACATACACACTTATGTTGCAAGATGGGCGTCCTGCTTGTCTCAAACGAAAACCCTTCACTGTTGGCCGTCATCCCCCAGGCGATCACTGCGGCGGCCCGCTTCGTCGGCCGTCCAACTTCAGTCGACTGCACCAAGGCGGCATACACCGGCCCTGCTATCGACGCACAAGCCTTAAGCGACCAGATCTATCCGAAGCGGGCTGACTAGCTGACACGCCTTCGGGTAAAGGCCTGCGGAAAGGAAAACGCTCGTGCATGTGTCACTTGCATCTGAAAAGACGCCGGGGCTCCATACTTGTGCGGAATGCGACGCGAAAGCGGATCCGACGTCGACGTCCATTGACCACGTACTGGCGCAGAACGGTCTCAATGGTGATCACATCATCACCTCACGAGATTCGTAACCTATTGAGCAATCGTTTGTCCCATCTCGACCGGTGCCCCGACATCGAGGGCAGGCAGTGGGTCAATGTCAAAGTGAAGCGATTCCTGGGTTTCACTGCTTTGTCAGCGAAATGTGGGAGTATCTACACCGTCACTCCTCAGCGGCTCCATCCCATGTCCCCACGTTTATGACCCAGATATGATTCAAGAGGCGCTGTGTATCTTATCGCAGTACGGTGCCATGCTCTCAGACATACCACACCATACGAGCACTTGAGTTTTACGGCGCTTATCTTATGCAGGTCGGAATGTGTAGCCTGAATGTGTTCGAGGCTTTTCATAGCCCGTAAATCAAGTGCGTCCTCTTCAGACCGTCTCTCAAGGACTTAATACTCGAGGGAGCGTCTTATAATGATACTTTGGGTATAAATTTACGGCTTTTGGCTGCTCTCGAAAGGGGGGAAGGCTTAACTGTAACGGCCTCAAAAACGAAACCGCGGCGGGGCGGAGTGAAACACTTTGGTTTATCTCCTCGCCGCTGTTTTATCGGCACGCATCTCCCCGCTTCAGTTATTTTTTTTGTCAGTAGAGTGGCTTTTAACGTCGGTGATCCAGACTTTATATGCCAATCATCCTGGGTGAAAGGTCGGGTGGCTGCAAGGATTTCCCGCCGGTAATTCTCCAGCCTTTTACAACTTCTCTAAAAGTTCTGAGCATGTCAGTATAAGCTTTGAGCATTGCAGCTGCAATCACCAGCTGCTGGCCATGAGATGTTAGTCGTGCGATGGTCATGAGCGCTTATGCGGTGCAAGTCTTAGCATTGTCCAGGGCCATGCAAAAGACCCGGCCCTTTCACGCGTGGCTCACGTGCGGATAACCCTACCCTCAGCTCTCAGATACTCCTCCTCCGACGTCCCCAATTCACTTCAATCCCATACCACAGTTGTGTGTTCAGGAACTAGCCAACATGCGCCTTTCACAAGTCGCTTCGCTCGCACTGGTGGTTTTCGGTCAGTCGCCTCCTTGGTACCATGCGTTTCGGCAGCTTCGACCACACTCTGACTATTTTTAGTCAAAGGTCTAGTCTCCGCGTCGCTTAGTGACATTTCGTCAGTTACGGGAGGATCTAGCATTACCCGTCGCGGGCCCACCGACTCAACGTGCAACGACACTTGCGGCTCGGTCAGCACCGACGTCACGGTACGTCCGTCTAAACAACAATAACAGCGTACGGGTGGCTAACACCACTTGAATTAAAGGCGTGCGGCACGGACGTTGTATGTTTGTGCATTCCTTCCATCGCTTCACGATTGCAATCTTGCGCTCAATGTCAAGTTAATGCCGATCCATCCTTCGAGAGTTGGCAGACTACCCAAACTGCCCTCATCCGTACGTTGCACCATCCTTGACTGCAGGGGAGTTTCTTCTGACACGTAATTTCCTCTTACAGAGTACGCAGAAGGTTGCAATGATAGCGGACATCGTAATTTTTCAGTCCGTGTAGTTGTGCCACTTCGGGGCTAACCGAAATCCCCAGCTGTGGGGGGTTTAACTGTGTCGCTCCCTTCCGGAGCCTCTTCCGCTTCCTTAGCCAGCATCACTACTTCGGCAATCACGCCAAATGCTACAGGAATTGGTGACGCTCTTGGCTTTGACTCATCTGGAGGTTCTGGAAGTGGCAGCGGAGGGAGTTCTGGTCAGCCGAACGGAGACCTTGCCGTCAGGGAAGTTCACGCAGTATGGGCAGTTCTCGGTGCAGGTCTTACTTTCGTCTACGCTCTGCTCTAACGCCTCGATGCCCTGTATATTATCCTGACACCAGTACATCATTGTACTCCCAAACTAGATAGATAACTAGTTCGCATAGTAAATTCAGTGAATACTGTGTCTTTTTAGATCGGTCAGGACGCTCGGGTGGTATGCGAGATGCTGGGACTATTGACAAGTTCGCCTCGACAACAATATTGATGGCATCCACCAGTCGGCGCTGCCTCAAATCAGACCTTCGAAAGCTTGTCAGCTGACTCCACCGCCCTCTGCAACTCTCGTCCTTCCTGACTATTCGAATCAGTAGGCAAGCCAGAGCGGAACATGATGTACCATCCCCAAGTCGTCAACTTGTAATTAGCGATGCATACGGAAATAGGACAATGGCCTTGGATGATTTGATAGCGAAGGTCGAGCTCGATATGAGGCTCCATAAAGCTAGATCTAAGCAGCTATATAAGAGATCGCGGCGAGAGTCCTATACCCGCGGTGTGGTCACACTAATCGTGGTCCGTAGGCGCAGGGGAGGTAGGGAAGGGGTTCGCGAGTAACCGCCAATCCTCAAGGTGCATTCTCAATCTTCACAGCTAGGATCACTACCGGCGGCGGCTTGCGCAGTTCGTTCATGAACCACAACGTGCATGACTGACCGCAGGTTAGTCGACTTGTTCGACTCCACATCTCGGACGTTCAACGCGTCGATCGAGTGCACGCCCGATCTGAGAGCGACGAACTTCATGCGGACGGATTGACAGCTATCCGGTTGAAGGGGGCTAAGTGGGCGGGTCTTGCCAGTCAGCCTCGTTTCGATCGCCCAAGCTTCCCACTCACCCAATGTTAGTGTAATTCTCAAGCGCCATCACACCCACTGGAGCAGCCTGCTCGAACGCCGGATTCGCTATGAGCCAAAGAAATCGATCAGCATACGGCGGGCAACGCCGAAGACTGACTGTCTTAAACTCACCTCTGGAATCCCTCGCAGACGGCGGCCCACCCTGGTTCTCCTTCCTCCCCCGCTTACGCTCCGGGTAACTGATCTCGAACCTTCTAGTCCTGTTCGATTTGTTGAACACGAAGATGTCCAAACTGAAGTGGTCTGAGGGGTAAATCCACTCCCGCTTATCATCGTCGTATACTACGTCGTCGTCGTCGTCGTTACCGTCTCCCTTCAGGGGCGGGACGAGCGACACCGAGACCAAGAGCGCATTTCCGTCCGCAAGGTTCATCGACGGTGGTTGAGAGAACCGGTTCTGAGGGACCGGTGTCGATGGGAGCGAAGGGCCACCAGCCAACTTCGATCGGGACGGCTCTACGACAGAACCAGGTCCACGCGGTCCGGAAATCGGAGATTGAGCCATCGGGGAAGGCGGAACCGTCGACTCTGCGGATGAATACGACGGAAACGCCGGAGTTGGCGGTGGGAGAGGACCTGCTGGAGTCGGGGGAACCGAAAGCGACCCAACGGTGCCGGTGTGTGGGGATGGAAGTTGACTGTACCTCCCTTGAAGGTGAGGTGGATGCCCAACCGAGATCGGTGAGGGAACGCGAGGAGTGGCGGCGCTACTAACTGCTGGCGGGTTGGAGGATCTCTTCTTGTTGAACCCGAGTCGCTCGGAAAGCGCGGCGAGTCCTGACACCGTGTGTCGTTTGCTTCCAGCGACGGGACTTGGGAGCGCCGAGTCTCTCTTTGCCGAGGTTTGGAAAGCAAAGTCCGCCCCGACGGAGAACCTCGCGAATGGACTCCCAGAGGGGAACGGGGATGGCGGGATGGGAAGAGCGTCCTTCCCGCCGGCTGTGGGTGACGGCGGTCGGTCGGTCAATTTGCTCGACTGCGTCAAGTCCAAAAGGCTACTCCACCTCGCGGGGAAGGTTTTCACGGGAGGTAGGGTGAAATCCGGAGGGGCGTTCGGATCCCATGGTCGACCGGTCACGACGATGGACATGGGCCGTTGCGCGTCGGAGACTCTGGCTCCTCCAGCGATGAGCGAGTTGTTGGTCGGCCAAGACGTACTCCCCCCTCCTCCAGGCCTTTCCAAAGAGATGAACGTGACGGCGTACAGGAGGTTGTACAAGTCCGCCGACTTGAGTCGAAGAGGGAACAGCGCTTCCGCGTCGCCCTTCCCGGGACCGTGTTCCCCCCATCCGATTAAAGTCGCTTTGGCTCCCTCTCCGCCGACCGTGACGTCCACTTTTTCGACCTCGAACCCTCTCCTGGATTCCGCGACGTTCTCCACTTCCACGGAGAGGATGACGGTCTTCTCTTCGTTCCCCGCGTCTTTCCGCTCGTCGGAGTCGTCGGAGTCTGGGTGCGACGATGGGAGGGAGAGGTAGGGTACGAAGGTGGTTCGCATGCGAACGCGGATGCCTGAGACCGCGCGGAGAACCTTGCGGTAAGATTTGCGGAGGGTTGCCTGCGAGAAGACGATAGCGGCGGAGGATGGGGTGGATGGTGCGCGCTGGTGCCGTTGAGCGGAAGATGAAGTGGAGGTATTGAGGAGGAACGAATTGGAGCGGATAGAGTCACTGAGTCGACTGGTTGGGAAGACCAGGGGTTGCTCGGACGCCGTTTTAGCAGTGAACGTCATGCCTACATGTTGAAACAGTGAGTTGATTTCTCTCAGAATTGACTTGACGGAATAAGCGGACCAGCGGCAACACCCTCGAGAAGGTTGACCTCTTCAAAACCATTCATAGCGTCGTCCGCCAATCCATGCGCGTCCTTTACCACCACTTTCGCCTTCGGTAGTTCGGGTGAAGTAGGCAAAGTCATCGCATAGTCAGTGAACGCTTGGCTCATGGCACGTCTTTGAGAGGTTTGAGGTAACTTCCTCTCTCTGAGGGTTGTCGAGACTGTAAGACATAGCTGAGGATTATGGAACCAAGTCTGAATGAATGCTATAGATGGTATCCACTTAGACCGTAGCAGTCGTTTATGATATTGGAAATGCTCACCGACTGGGACCTCAAGTCTGTACACGGCAGCCCAAGACTCCAACCCATCCAACTTCTCATCCGTCTTCACAATAGTAAACGTCCTACCAGTCACGTTATCCCTCTCACCCCACATATACGCGTGAACAAGAGGGCCGCTTTCTACAGTTCTCGGACTCGCGTAGGCGGCATCCGCGGCGCTCGTGCTTGGTACCGGAAGGGGTGTAAGCGGTGGGATGACCGACGGAGATGCACGCCCAGGCAGTCGTGGTGACCCAGAAGCTTGAAGGCGGTTCGGTGGCGAGATGGTCAACGTTGGAGGTTTGTCCTCGGTCGCAGGAGGAACATAAGAAGCCTCGAGGGACACTTGAAGGTGTGAAAAGTACTGGAGTAGGGCGTCTAGCTGTCCCTCTGTGGATGAGTCCTCGATGGCGGATTTGATGGCTGCGATCGGAAGGTTGACGCAGAGAATGAAGCTGAGACGTTCATCTTTATTGGATTGATCTCAGTCAGGACATCAGAGGTGTAGAATACTATCTGATAGACTTCACCGTAGAACGCGACGTCGCGCGCCCGCCATCGGCCCGTTAGCGCTCGCAGCCAAGTTGCAGCGTCTGGGGAGAACGGCTCTGGTAGCTCAAATGCTCCATCAGGAACAATGACCTCCAACGTAGAGCTGGAGAATAGGTTCTCCATGCTATGAGGCTCGGCCATGGTGTGCAGCTCGAATCGCCCGGGTTGTGGGTCAGGCTGCTCTACGTTGCAGGAGTCTATCCACGGCGTTCAGTGATCTAACATAGCATTTCACAAGAGTTAGTATGCAGAGAGATGAGCAACAGACGAACCAACTCACCTCGAGTTCGACAATTCCCAGAACGGGAAGCATCCAGGGGTTGGCCATTGGATCAGTCCATCGTGCAAGAGTAAAGCGGGAACAAATAGCCCCTGTGCACGGAAACACCACCCACCACAGCAGCAGCATTCGGAATGCAGGCGGCAGGTCAACCTTGGACGATTCAAGTCGTTCCTACACCTTTTCACCCTCTAGCTCCTCGTAAAGCGCCCTTTCACTGAGTTGATAAGTGTCGCTGAACTTGATCTTGTCGCAGAAACCCCGACATCCGCAAACCCAGCTCAGTCGGAGGTGGTAGCTAGTGCGACGGTAGCATCGCCAGATCCATACATAGAGACCCATGTACCCCGCCTAGTCTTTCTCAAGGTACCGCCGATAATATTTCCGGTCGAGGACAGACAACAACTCATGTGACCACGTATTTAGATCGAAAACCAGCCTTTCAGTATCACAGAAAATGCCCTTCGCCTTTCGAGTCAGTTCAGGGCCATGCTCGATAGCACTCATATTGGGGAGCCCGGAGAGGGGACTGAGGAACATCCCATCACGCTGAATGGCGTGACATCGTTTGAAATGGAGAGCTTCTTAACGATTCTATCTGCTCGGTCAGTCCTTTGATCCTAGCTCTGTATCCTCCACTAACTTCGCATTCTTGACTGAAGGGTTTGGGCAGGTCCGCCAGATCTTACGGAAGATGGTTGGGCCGCAGCGTTGCACATTGCAACGATGTACTCGTTCCGGGACATTCGGAACTACATCATCAAGTACATCGACGATAAGAAGTTCTACAACCCCGTCCGGCTCATCGAGATGGCGAGCAAATCAAACGTCCCGAAATGGATCCAACCCGCGTACCTCTCGCTTTGCATGAAACCCGAGGTGATCACTCCCGAGGAAGCGGCTCGTCTCGGTTTCCCCATCTACACGGCGCTTTGCCGCATCCGTGAACAAGTTCTGAAGAAGGGTCTCTCGGGAGTCATGCAGAAGGGCAGGGTGTCCGTCGTCTGCCA
>WSUD01000331.1:0-18938 GCA_019633495.1 Tulasnella sp. 427 | reverse complement strand
TCTCTACGTACCCCGCGCGCCGATCCAGTTCTCACGGTTCTTTCTACGCGCGCGCCGACTACAACGCACGCTCAACAGGCGAAACGCTAGTTAATGTCCGCTCTGAGCAGCCCGCGTACATGTCTTGCGTACAATGAAACACACTTCGGTAAAATAACAGTGTTCCTGAGCTAGCTCAATTCTATTTCTCTCGAGAACACAACAAAAGGCGAAAATACGACGGACCAGTCCCACGCAGGCATTTACTAAGCAGTCATCCCGGAAACGAGCGAACCCATCACCCGCCGACAATCTCCCCAAAACCTGACGACATCTCCACCACCCTCAGAGCTGTCTCTGAGACGTTAAAGTAAGTGATTAAGATCATTGAATTGGGTTCTCTCCTCACTGATCTTGTTTCGACAGCGTACAATGGCCTTGAGCCGTACGAGCGCACCCACCACCGGCCGATTGTCTTACGCAGAGCTCAGCGACCCCTCCACTAAATGTTTTATACCGTTTCTCTCTCTTTTTTTTCCTTTACTGATTTGGTCTTGACCGCGTAAAAGGGCTCTTGAAATGTGCAAGACCCCCACCACCGGCCTTGGAGCCGTTTAAAAGACATCAAGATCAGTGATCCGGGCGATTTTGTTTCACTTTCATTCCACTGATTCTCCCTCGACCGCCTCCACCCTCCTGCACGACGTACAAGTCGCCTACCACCTGCGGACGACCTCCCCGAAGTCCCAAGACACCTCCACGCCGTTGGGGTCGGCTCTCAGACGTCATCGTAAGTACTTCGTGCTCTTTGCTGCACATTTTCTTTATTTATTTGCTTTGATCGCGTAGTACGGCTCCCGAGCCGTAGGAGCGAACCCATCACCTATCGACATTCTCCGCGAAGTCCAACCATGCCTCAACCAACCTTGAATCCGTTTGTGAGACGCTTGGGTCAGTGAGCGCGGTCAGACCAGCAATCCCGCTCAGCCCACCAGGACCAAACTCACCCGCGTGGTTCAACGTCGGATGGGCTGCGGCATGCGGCAGGTGGAAGAGGGGTCACGTGAGTTCGATCAAGGGCGTCAGACGAAGAGAGATTAACAACGCACCTACCCTCCCGCCCCTAAGTTGTTATACGTCTGATTCAGGAGACTAAAGAGAGATCCAAACGGAGTCAGTCAGAAATATGAGATTGAAAGGCATTCAAATGAGGCTCAATTCTAACGGCATTCTCCGGAAATGGCCCCAACCCTGAGAGAATTCCCATCAGCTGATCTCCGTTGGACGGAGACTCGTCCCTTGCGTTGCGATTTAAACTACCATTCCTCCCCTTCACTCGCTATGTCGACCACCACAGTCATGAACCCAATCCTTCTGGCATTTTCTTCGCCGAACAGCCTCTGATCATTGTACGCCACAATAGAAGGGTGAGGTGTTTTTCTTTAAGCAAATGGTCGATAGCTCGTTAAACAAAACAGTGAGTCCTCGCCAATGCACCACCTCGTCGGTTTTCAAGTTCTATCTCAAACCCTTCATACCAGAGACCACACGCCACAAAACACGGAAATTCTCGGCATGCTTCACAGTTCCTCTCCTTCAGATGTGCAGTTCGTGAATTGACACAGTAGAGGTCCAATTAACTGGCTTGCTAATACATCCTTTCCCGCTATATAGTCCCCAATACGACCTCGATTGAAGGGAGTCTGGTCAGAATCAGCAACTAAATCAAGACTCCTGCCCACTGAAGGACTCTGTATTGCTGCGCCGGTATTCGCAGTACCGAAAAGACTGCTGAGATCAAGCTCGTTGCCTTCAAGCTCGGATCGGTCAACGGTATCCGCCACGTCGTCACCATCGCAGTGGCCAACCCAACCTTCCCCATCATCTGCCAGTGATCCAACATCCCCCTCGTCGTCAACTCCAGTTTTGGCCGTTCCGAGGACCAAGGACCGCTGGCCTCACATCTCCAGTGACTGGACCGTGCTCTAGGCCTCCGCATCATGGTCGCCGTGGAAGCCCCTCGCAAGGCGTCAAGAAGCTTGTCTGCGCCGTTGCTGGTGTCGATGGCAGCAGGTGGGACGGACCTATGTCCAGGAAACCAGTGCCATCCCCGCCGTCCACCGGAACTCGGCGCGCCCACCCACACGGTCACTTCCACGATCCACAAGGTCACCCCGCGGTGTCAAGTTATGAAAGGAGCTCAACAAGACGTTGTTCAACATAAGGAGAAGCGCGGCGTGGTCAACGCAGGACCTCAATCCGGTCATCAAGAAGCTGTACAAGGACTTCGACTCGCTAGTTCAGGTGGAAGGACAGCAGCGTCATGCCGGGCACCGGGTGCGTGACGTACGAGCAAGTTGTCGTCCGCATGGTTTGCCTGATGATGTCTGTTGCATGAGCAGTGTCGGGTCGATATCCCGCTGCAAAGCCTCTACAGGAGACTGGCTCCGTCAAGCCGAGGAGTGTTTTGCGGGTGTTAACGACACAAAGTTTAAGGCGTCCCATCCGTCCTGCAGTCGCACACTAGCCTCGACTCTCCCCCACCAAGGCATCAAGTCGTTCTTTGAGACTTACCCACTGCCTCCGCCCAACTCGTCGCGCACGAGGACAAGGTGTGCTTCGTCAATGTGCCGGTCAGAAGCCAGTTCCGTTCGTTGGTTGCTGTCCTTGACGCGAGTTACAAAATCTGGTTCAAGAAGGTAGGACCAATTCTCGTCAAGGTCGTGAGCTCCCTGTGTACTGAACGCGTGGGGCATTTACAGGACTCTCTCTGGGCTGCGGAAGACATTGGAGCCGTGTTCGACCAAAATCCCTGGCGTGTTTGCACCCTCAAGGTCCAATCGTGGCTCAGCACTGCATTCAAGTTGAAGAACCGATCTTCAAACTTCCGGGACGTATTGAAGCCGACCTCGTCAAGCGCACCCTTGAGAGCGAGGTCCCAACCCTCAAATACATCAGCGCTCCTCCGTTTCTGGTGTCACGATCAAGCAGGACAGCGACTTTGCGATATACTCCACTGCTTCGACTGTTTCTCCTCTCGCCGACTGGCTCAACCTCCTCTTTGGCCCTGCTCTTCCGTGGGATAGCGCTCTGCTCACCGCGCGCACCATCGTTCAAGGCACTGCTAACCTCGACAACCCTCTACCACGCTACTCTCTCCCCGCAAAGGCCAAGTCCTCATCTTCACGTCCAAGGTTGATGCCCACGCACCCGTCGTCATCAACAGCAGCGCTCAATCGTACGGTCCTCTTCAAGCTGACTTCGAAGCCGTTCGCGTCTTGTGCGGCGCGTCCACCAAGGTCAATGTCATCATCTCCAAAGATTGCACCAGGTGTCGTTCATCCCGCTCAAACTTAGCGTCTTGTGCCGTCCTGACGTGGGTTTTGCCCCTATCCACAAAGTTGCCAAAGGCCGCAACACCCGCATCGAAAAGCTCTACTGGAAGCTTTAGTTTGGTGGTTCCGAAACCTTTCCATCGATCAATCTCTGCCACACATTAACTGGACCCGGAGTCGCGATCAAGGAGGCGGGCATTCAGCACTTATCTGCCGCGGTCAGCAAGAATGAAGAGTCCTTCAAGGGCGTCTGCGCTGACGAGGTCCAAGTACCGATGAATCACGCCATCTTCACCGGCTGGCAGGTGCCCTTATTTGCAGGAAATTCTCTCGTACCGGCGAGCGCTAATGGAGACCTCAACGCACAGGCTATTACAAAGGCGATTTTCTTGCCGACATCGATGGTGACCTTCTCAAGCTGGTCCACCTCTCGAACAACTCCAAGATGGTTCCGGGAACCCGTCCTTCAAAGGTCGGCAACATCTGCACTTCCGAGGCCAAGGTCGTTTCCATCATCACCAACCACAACGCCGAATCCGTCAAAGTTCTTGTACCGCGGCTCATTCGCGGACTAACGGAACACGGTCGCTGCGGAAGGTCGTCCCGAGCGAGTTATTTCGTGAGTACGATCCATCCGAGACCTAAATATTTACTGACCATCTTCCGGTAGGTACGATGGTGACTTTGTCGGCAGGCTCTGCCTGGTGACGGCTTGGAGGTCAGACTCAAGCATGCCGGCACGAACAGCGGCAAGAAAGCCATGGTCTTCGAGAGCGTCATTCAACGTGCCAAGATGGTCCTTGTGAGAACTGCTGAGGTCGCTCAAGCTCGTCTCACCGGCCAGGATTCCCAAGAAACCGGAAGGGCACGGAACTCTACAACTCACCGCCTGCTGCTCGCACCGTCTGGGAGACTGCTGATGAGCATCTGCTCGTGTCTACGGGCTCTTAATTGTCGACATCGTTAAGATCCCAAGATCATGACAATTCATTTAGTGGCATGAAGCGCAATGACTTACTATACGATGGACAAGGACAGCGACGTCAGTACTCCTTGCTACGCTTTCAACATCCCAAGGGGCCTCTCCTTGCCCTTCAATCAGCTCAGGTCGCTCTCGTCGTGACCCAAACGGCAGTGCAGAGGGCCGTCAAAACGGACTCCCTTAACCGATCCAATAACGCCATGTGCGCTGTTAACCCCAGTCACATATTCCTTCCTTCAACGAAGCTGCACTCCGAGAGGCCGTAGAAAGCAGCTCCCACCAGACTAGGACTCTCCTGGAAATTGTCAAACTCCAACGTTGAGGTGAGTTCCCTTTCCCCTTCTTGAGTTCGTTCTCTGTTCTGTACCTGACCTTCAATTCTTAATCCAGGGCCAACAATACGTCTGCACGGATCATCTCGTCTCATTGCAAATACCCACCAATGTCCTCGCTTCCTCAGGGAGGAGAAAGCCGACATCGGCAAGGTTTGTGTTTCAATTGACCTCATTCGATTTGTTGTGCTGATTTCTCACCCAGCTACGCTCACACAATTGATTCCGTCGAGAAGGTCAAGACGTCGTCCGCACCCGAGAAAGGAGAGGATCTTCCGTTGGAGGAGTTGGGATCTGCCCAAAGTATTGGCTATTCGGGATTACTCAGCAAGTACACGGTCCCGCAAATGGAAGGAAGGAAGATGACCGGTAGTTTTGACCTCTCGTCCAACAAGTCGTACCTCATCAAGGCCTGGGGTCTTGGCTCTTCCCGATCGGACGGAGCTCTCCTGCTCCCTCTGATTCTGGGGGCCACGAAGCCAACTTGCGGTTTGTCGCGGCGTGCGCTCAACAGATGGGTGTTACGCTTTCCTCGGTAGCGACTGCTGGAGGGTGCGGCCATGAGTTGCAAGAGTCGTTGAAAGTTCAAGCTCAACAACGCAAGGTCACGGGCCAGCAAGTTGAGCTCTATATGTGCCATCTCGATCAGGATCCTCAACCAGGTCATCAAGTTCATGCCTATGAGAAAATATCACGCCTCGCCCTTCAAGCCAGCTGACAACATTTCCAAGGAAAGTGGCGATGCGCACATTCAAGACATTCAGCCCGTTATCGAACCGCTCAAGGCAAGGCCCGTCACTGGCAACATGCCTTTCCCATGTGGTACAACACCATCTTCGGCCGCCTCACCCATCGAACACAACATTACTTCTCGTTGCATCACTCTCATCAACCATGCAGAACCTTATCCGCTTAGGTGGAAATGGCTCAAAGGGATGCCGTCCCGACCGTCAATAACCAGAAGGTTCAAGACGACGCACTCAGACTCCGGACCGCGGTCAAATCGCCGCCAGAGATCACGGAAGACCAGAAGAGCCTCATCAAAGGCCTGTACGGACAGCGTCGTCCGATCCCTCCACAAGGCACCTTCTTACAGCGTCTAAACTTGCCGTATCCCTGTTCCTCATGACCAAAGATCCTCCTTTGAGTTCGTCAGCCAGCAAGTCACGAGCGTCCATCCGCCGCTTCCAACATAACTCCGCTCCATCTCAAACGCAAAGTCGGCACCATCTGGGTGTACAGTTTCAGGCTCACCGGTGTCTATCTCAACAGTCTGAACGAAACCGCTGCATCTGGAACTACGTTCGAGGCAAGATTTACCTAGTAGCCGATTGCGGTAAAGGCTCCACTGGCGTCGAAGTCTTGAAGGGCTTCCTCTCTGGTGGTGCTCGCATCACCGTGATGACTTCTCGATACAGCCAACAAACAGCGGAGTACTGCCGCGACGTCTTCCATCGCACCGGTAGTCGAGATTCTGCCCTTACCGTCGTCCCTTTCAACCAAGACTCGTAACAGGATGTTGACGCCCTCATCGACGACACCTCCAGGACTCTCAATCTAGATCTCGACTACGTCATCATTCGGTTCGCCGCGTTGGGCACCGATGACAGGTCTCAGCTTGACCAGTGTATCATGTTGACCAACGTCGAGCCCGTCTCATAGGTGGAGTCAAGGAGAGGGCGGCAAGTCGCGGAATCGTCACTCAAACAACATAGGTTGTTTCTCCTTCGTCAGCAAACCATGGCTTGTTCGGAAATGGCGATGCGTATTCGGACTCGAAGATTTCTCTCAAGACCATCTTCAACCGTTGGAACTCGGAAAGCTGTGGAGGGCGGCTGGCACGGTCATCGGGTAAGCTATCTGTCCATCTAGCTGACTGAATAATGATGTACTGACAGAAATGGCTTCGATCAGATGGACTCGGAGAACTGGTCTTAATGAGCGGTACTGCAGTGGTCGCCCACCAACTCGAATCCCATCGCACCCCTTCCGCCAGGGAGATGGCCTTCAACCGAATTCTCGGTCTCATGCAACCGCTCCTCTTCAGCATCACGCAAGTCGAGCCAATCTGGGCCAAATGGACATGCTTCTGGACCTCGCAGGTCGTCACCAAGATCCGTCTTGAGCCACTCAAACAGAACGATAGCCTCCGAGCTGCCACTGACGCAAAAGTGTCAGCGGAAGCGAAGCTAATCGCATGCTTCGTCTGCGTCCATCTCGCCATGTGCCAGTTGGAGTTCCCTGCGTTGGAGACCATTCACCGCCTCTCCGACCTCACTAAACTTCATGCTTGACTAATTCAGAGAAGCTCATTGTCTTAACGGTCGAAACTGGGTTAGCTGCTTTCTGACCTGCGCGGAACCTCGCAATTCTCTACTTCTAGTGTTCATTATCTTGGTATCTGTCTATCCTGTTATTGGTCACTTTCTTGGTTTTGGAATATTCACCTCACAATACTATGACGTTGGAATATTTCTCTCATCTCAGATTGTACGACTGACCTTGCGGAAGAACCCCACTAGTCGGTAGCTTGCACTTGAACAACTGATGTATTCAGTCAGGACATGAAGTCAAGAGGCATAAACCTCACCTCGTGGCCGTTTAGGCAAACATTGGACAAACACGGCGAAAGACCCTGTTTGACATGAATTCCGGTTTTCTCCTCTCCACCCGATCCAATCAAAGACACGTGAACACAATGAGAGTCCTTGACATTCAATCCCCAGCTTTCTCTGAGGTCAAAATACTTACACTTGGCGATACCATCTGCTGGACTTCTGAAGGAGGCAACACAGTCGAGAAGAATGTCGAAACAGTCTTTGATGATACATTCAGTTCACTAAGGTGGCAATGCCCTATCTGCCAAGAAAAGCTGAAGACCTCTAAAGTGCTCCTTACGCACCTCCGGTCCGTGCATCTCACTGCTGGACCAATATCCCTGGGGTAAGTACACGATTATGGTGTGAGGCTGCAAGGGAATCTGACCTAGCACTCTGCTCAGAGATGAAGAGGTGGATGAAGCGATTGATATAATGGAGACTGAGGATAGCGAGGATGGTCAAGGCGCTGCCATCGAACCGTTGACAGAGTATGTTATACTCTAGCGGCGGTCAATACACATAAGAACCTGACAGTTGTCGCATTCGCATTTAGATTGGCCGGTCCTATTCCCCAGGTTCACCGCTCAGGTGTAAGGTGGCGCCCTGAGCTTGAACCTTATCGGCTCAGAGTCTACGCCGGTGACGGGTTCAAACTGCTTATTTGTCAAGAATGCAAGTGGGCCATAGAACCAGCTGCCAGGGCCGTCGCACTTCACCTCGGACAGAAGTGCAAGGCTAAAGGAACCGCCAAGCTTCACGGTCTGGATGTCACTGAGCAGGGGCTTCGTCGCGCCTTACAGGCAGTCTCAAACGAGCTCATTGGACATGATGTGTTCAAGGAACTATACCCACTTCATTTCAAAAAGACACATCAATTACCATCTGCAATTGAGGGAATCCCTCTTCAAGACGGATTCTACATTACAAGGACCGGAGAATGCAGCACATCGCGCGCAGTGCTCAATAGCTCCAACGCAGCTTGTAGGTTTTCTTCGTATCCCCCTATCCTCTCACTAAAACTGCGCTCCATTAGTTGAGCGCATGCTTAAATCTGGGGAAATAGAGAGATGCAAGATACAAAGAATATTTTACTTGCAAACTAAGTGGAGGGTGAATAGCTCAGAGCTACACAAGGACCCAGCTCCTCTCGACCCACAAGCGGAACTTGCTAAGGTTTTGGCCGGTCTCACCCTCTCCGAAGAGCAGTGGGCAACTCCTGCAAATCGAAACGCTGCTCCTGGAGATGTTCATCCATTCCACCGGGATACGGGTTGGCAGGATTGGAGGCGTGGCCTCAGTCTGGATGAGGAGAGTGCTCTGAGCGATGCGACATCATTTACCCCTGCGTCCAATCCATTTCACCACTACCTTCTCTGTGCTGTTGAAGCATATATGGGGACTGTCTTGAGCACATGCTCACCTGCGAATCGCGTGGTTCGCGAGCAAATAAACCAGTCTCGACGGTATGCAGCCCGTTTCCCATTCCAGTGACTTTCCTTCCACTCACTCACAAAACCTAGACATTCTGGGAAGCGGGTTAAGCCTTTTGGACCCCTCTTTGCTGAAGCATCACTCAAAACCTATGCACGAGTTCTTGGGCGGCTCTTACTCTTTGCGATGAATGTCGCACTGGCCGACCATCAAAACGGAGCTCTGTCACAAGTTTCGCTTACGACCAGTCAATTAAGAGAAGCTACAAGACTATGGGATGCACTTCAGAGTGGCTTCTCATCCTGGACATCCGTTCATGGTGACATCAATGACGCCAATGACGTTGATGATGGAGAGGAGTGGTGGGGAGATCAGGACGACGACGACACACTGGGAGACACCGCCGACCTCGGAGAAGATGACCCCCCATACAGCTCACCGTTGGTGGCCTGCCAATCCTCCATCAGCAAGGAAGTTGTAGAGCTCATCCACAGCCTCGCTCGAGCGCTCTTTCTGCACACCCATGACATAGCAGATAATGCAACATCGCACCCAGCCGCAACCTTGGTCATGTTCTGGTCTAAGACTCCCAACGGTGAAGTGCGGCCAGCCCGTCAAATCTCCAGCTTCCTGGTCAAGATTCAGTACAGCGTTCGGCTCACCGTCTACTCCCAGGTCATTCACTCCGCGAGACTGCACGAATTGGATCTGGAAATGGCACTTGATCGGCTGCGCCATTGGACAGATGAGGGGGAGAAAACCATCTTCCGATGGATCCGGCACTCAATCGCTCTGGCAGCCAAATCTTGTATCCATGATATTCGCCTCCCGAATATCCTTCCACTCAACGCGGAGGGTACCGAATGGAGCTACCGTGGTCAAACCCTATCATTAAGGGACTACAAGAGTTACTGTGCTTCCATCTCTGCCAGCTGCTGGGGAGAGCTTGAAAAGCTACTGGATGGTATCGAGTGGCAAGACCTCCTAGATAAGCTCCAAACACGGGACGATGGGAAGGCCCTGCAGGATGACGTGAGCTGCGAGGCCACTGGGTACTCCATCTTTGAGGATACAAGCAACGGTGTGGGAGATCTATGGAAGGTTCTGCTAGGCAGAATGCTTGGAACAGGCCGATTCCACTCGTACGCCATTAACGACCAGTCGGGCAATCGTGAACTGTGTTGGAACGTCGCTGCAGTTAGGAACTGGCTGGACCAAGCAGACCGATTGTGCAAGGCGCTCCATCTGGCATGTTTCGAGAGCTTTGCAGCTCCGCCCCGATCAACCGAATACAACTCTGCACTGTTCCGCAATATGCCTGGCCGAGTTCGGAATATATACAAGATCAACGACGTTCTGACATTCATTCTCAAGTATAACAAGACCAGCTCCCAGACAGGAATGGACAACCCAATAGCCCGAGCACTTCCCTTCTCCTTGCAGCTCATACTCTCCTTCTACATGGGAAATATCAAGCCCGTTGGCTCCGTTTTTGTGGGGAACGTATTGGAGAGGTCGCCAGAAGGGTCATCAAAGCAGCTGGACATCATTAGCACCCACCTATGGTCACTTCACAAGGGAACCCTTCTGAACAGTGACGATCTAACGTTGGGAATGAGGAAGCACATCGAACCCTTTGTGGGTCAAGCCACAGCAGCAGTGTACGGCACCCGCTTCAATCGCCACTTTAAGAAGGCACTCGGACGGCGTTGCATAGAAAACCACCCGGTGGTAAAAGCCATGGATGAATCATCTCTCAGCCTGTTTGAAAGCCAGTCAGGACACAGCCAGGCTATCGCCAGCATGTTCTATGCTAGACTGGGGGGACCAAGCTTTCATCCAACCATATCGCCTCGGATACTTCGACAACATCAGATTTTGGGGCAGATCATGCACGGTGTATTTGGTTTTGCATCACCTCCCAGTGGTAATCTTGACCTGGAGCCTCCGCGACCACCAGAGTGGGTCTTTCACGCTGTCGAAAATCTTCCTGAGCTGGGTGAGATAGATCTTGGGGTTGCGGCAGAGGAGCTCTCGGCTAACTTTTGTATCATTGAACAGTACAAAAGCTGACGATCAGAAATGATGCCTCGTCCAGCTATCCTGGCCTGGTGGAGCAGCAAGCCCAATCTTTGGATCAAGGGGGAAGACTGCTAGAGCCAGAAACAATCACAATAGCCCAAAGCTTCGAAGATGGTGAGTGGGACTTAAGGACTTGTCATCTTTCATTTCTACTCTTGGACCAAGCGTTGATTCTCCATCAGATTGGGCAACACCAAATCGCATTATCGATCCTCCTGTACCAACATCCAACAAAGCAAATCAGTATTCAGCATTACCTAAAGCAACAATGGTAGATTCTACAGTCGTGATGCAAGATCTCAATGGAGGTGGGAAATATTGCAACATTACAGGAGTACATTTTAGACTAATCGTCCGGGATCTAGCAGCACTGAATAACCCTGAAAGTCCTCCAAGAGTTGAACCCACTGGTGGTATACAGCATTGGACTACAGCAATTGAGCTATCGACCTCTGGAGGATCGATGACGCTACCCAGACAACTGGCCTTGCCACTAGCTTCCTTGACGGCAACCCATGTAACAGGCCTCTCCAAGCAACCCGTCGTAGAGCCTTCACCCCAAGTAATTGAAGACACTGAGGCCAACGCAGACACAGACACCGAAGCAGCTGAAGCTGAGAGAGCAAGTCCTTTACAAGAAATCACAAATCACGGGGACCTATGTGGACAAGCTTCACGATCAAGCACAGAAAATTCTCAACTGCCCAAGAGAGGCCTTGGTGGCAAATTCATCAAAGCCGGACCAACAAAGGCACAAGGGTCTAGACGGACGAGAGCTGAGATGGAAGAGGAAGATGTTGATGATGTCTCTCAACAAGATCAACCTATAACGAAGCAGCCAAGGACAACAGATGGACGTTTCACCTCGGCAGGCCTAGCACCCATCTCTAAGCCTCTGCCTGGAGAGAAGGAACTTATTACTGCAGATCCCCTCTGTAACTACACTGATTCTAACCATTAGAAGCGATGTATTACTCTGACAGCCGCATATTGTTGTACTTGACGAAATCCCACAGAGAATTCCGTGTACGCAGTGTTAGGGGTTGAACTACAGGGCCTAGACCTTTCTTGCCTTGGCTTAACGTGTCATTAAAAGGTTATTTGAGTATGCTAGTACACTTAACTTTCCTGCGCACCTTCTGGTGGGTGACCTCAGCTGGCGGTGGGCCAACCTCACCGGACCAGTCAATCCGGAGCCCAAACGATGGGGTCTAGACCTCGACTAAACGCACTAATTGTTAGTAAAAGGCTATTCGAGTATGCTAGTACATTTACCTTCCTTGTGCACCCTCTGGTGGGTGACCTCCACTGGCGGTGGGCCAACCTCACTGGACCAGTCAATCGGGAGTCAAGACGATTGGGAGCCCAAACGATTGGGAGCCCAAACAATGGGGTCTAGACCTCGACTAAATGCATTAACTGTTAGTAAACGGCTATTCGAGTATGCTAGTACACTTATCTCCCTTGTGCACCCTCTGGTGGGTGACCTCAGCTGGTGGTGGGCCAACCTCGCTGGACCGGACAGCCACACTGCCTTGCAAACTTGCACAAGCAAAACTCGGCCCAGGCACTGCACAAGGGGAGAGTGGCCCATGTCCAGGACCCGACAAGCGAGGCGCGAATTGCTCCAATCGTGGTATTTCAGCGCCCAATCGCTTTCTTTCATTGATATCGTTGTATGAAGACGTTTGTGCAATAAACTTAAGCCAAAGCCTTCACATTCTGTCAATTACTTATATACTAGAAACCCCTGCACTTATCCGCGTGACGTCAAGACATCAGTCATCAAGATTAGTTGATTCTACCAAATCGGAAGAGTCGTACGATCGTAACGATTTGTGTCTCGCTTGTCAAATCGGGAGAATCTCCCGATCGGGACAAATCCTCGCGAGTTGTGGCTTAGTATTCCACGTTGGAACACGACCCGAAACTGCCCAAAACACGCGCGACAGGATATGCAGCGAACACTTTCGATATTCAAACAGAGTTCGGTGCGTGTCCTGACTCCTGAGCGTGTTCGGACTCCAAGCACAGCAAGAACATATATCCATTTTCAGAACCGAAACGTATTGCATGTTCAGGACCCTGAGCATGCTCATTCAATCCTCGGAACCCTTGCCCTCTTTGCGGACCGCACATGGATGGTTTTCAGCAGGTATTATAGACGTTTTAGGTGCTTGAACACTCACCAGATTTGCACGGAATATGGCACGTCTTCTGCTAGAAAATATCGAACGTGTCCATGGCAAGTTTAGGTGGCGAAAGCCATCGGAATACAAGCGGAACATCACCTGAGAACGCCAAGAACGCTGACGATGTTCGAAGAATATTTAGCCTGCCTTTACTCCATGTCCCAGACGTGTTCAGACTCGAAACATTTCACAAAAATGTCGGCAAATGGTTAAGACATGCCATACGTTCTGATCATGCTACTGTCAAGTTCTGGAAATGCTCTGTGCGTCTTTCTTAGATAAGCACGTCCTAAACATGGGACGTTTTCACACACATTCCGGACATGTTCGGGTCCTGAACACGGTCACTCTTCCCTTGTGCTGTCCACCAAAGCCCCCTCTCATCAAGCAGCAGAATCAATTCAGCCCTAGATGGACACACGCCTTCATTGGGCACCGGCCGCCAGTCACCTACCCTTTCAGAACTGCTCATTGGAACCACCACACATCGCCCCTCACGCTTTCAAAGAGTCACCTCCCACCCACCTTCTTAAAGTCCTGACTTGGATGAATGAAATGGAGAGCATTGGACTCAAAGGGAAGAGATACAACACTGCTTTGGAGGGAATTCAGGATGCAGGTGGTGTCTTGTTGGAGGGCTCTCATGAGGCGAAGGCAACCGTCATTTTTGGACGTGTGGCCCTTTCATCGTACAAGAACACAGACTGGAATCATGAATCATTCACCCCAGTAAACAGTAGACATCTCACTCGGGCGACATTGATCGTGGTCCCTCAAGGCTTTGCTTCGCGGTGGACACAATCTTTTACTGCCAAGATCAAGCCGCACCGAATTATCATGGTTGTGATGAACAGTGGTGCAGATGCGGCTACTCCTGCAGTACAGGAGATCTTAGAAGCAGACATTGTCCTCGTTGAGATCGATATTCTTCATCCCAACCTCTTCGATCGACAAACGTCAAGCCATGAGGGGGTTCACGCAAAGCAGAGTGCCCATTCGGCTAGAAACATTTCCCAGGGCCTCCAGAGAGATCAATCGAACAAGTTCCCAGCTTCACAATCAGCTACATCTAGAAGATCTCCAGAATCTTGTGCGTATCATTGCGCTACCCCTTGAATCGCAGACTGTGACTCATGCCAAATGTCCTAAATCCGTACTACAGCTTCGTCCCAAAAGGATATGACAGTCATCCGGCAGTCCCATGAGAATGCCACCATTGTATGTCTGGAGACTCGAACCTGATCAGGATTCCCAGGAGCACTTACCACCATCTTTGAAGCAGGGCTCGCGAAAGCGGCAACTCATGCTCGACGTGTATATAAGAGTTCTTCCTCAGGATCTACCCCAGCAGTACAAAATATATCCATCTACTACGCCTTCAGCACACAAAACTACTCCAGACTCTGATGATCACAAAGACCAAACATCTGTTCCTTGGGCCACCACGGCTTTGCAGTCCAACCACACAGGTCTATCCAGTGACCAAGAGCACGACAGGGGACGCCATTTTCTTACCAGCAGCGAGTCTGATGTCTTTTTGATGTCTGACTCGGATGAAGGAGACACTACTTGGAAGCCAGAAAAGCGTAAATCCAGTCGTCGCAAACGGCCATCCCCTCGGGAACCAACAGGTGTGCCTTCCGCCCAGGTCACCATAGTCTCACCTTACCGTCACTGTTCCTTATAGTAAAGAAGACTCAAACCTCTGTAAGACAAGCACGCAAGTCAAAGCAACAGTTGAAGAGTCACATCTCACAGAACACATTCACCTACCTGCAATCGTTCCATTGGAATCGCATTGTGATCGATGATTATCCATCTCCATCTAACTCCCAAGTACTTGCATCATTCACCGCCCTGAATCGCTGGCTTCTGCTGGACGACCTGAACCTGAACGACTTGACCTCAGTAGAAGGAATTGCGGGATTCTTTACTGCTGGGCGCCCGATGCTGAGTTCAAGCGGTAAGAGCTACTACAAAGTCTTACAAGGGCAACTTTGACCGAGCCTGTTTTATAGCGCAGGTGGATGGAGGTTACCAGACCCAAACAATGTATTCTGATTTTTTGCATCATTGTACAAGGTAAAGCCCTGATTTCTGTTCATGCAAGAGAAATTCGCCGTTTATAATATCTCATTCAGATGTATATACATGCCAGATGGGGACTCTGAGGGAGATTACTAATCTGCCAGGAGTGGTTCAATAAGTCGCCCTCATCATCACAAGTCCATCGTTGTAGGCAGCTGTACCTTCCTTGTGTAGAATCTGCTGGGATCTGCTACATATGTTGCTAGGCATTCGTTCTTCTGACTTCCCCACCAGCGCTGCCATCTTCCCCCGCTCACTCCGTTCGACCTCCTGGATCTCGTTTGGCCTTTCATCCGACTCCTGTAACCCTGCTCAACGTCATTTTCAGCTGTCTCGACCTTCCTCCACCTCGCACAAGCCCCTGCCCAACCAGACCCTTCTCATATCCACCCTAACACCGCCTCCCAATTGAGATTGGCTGGAATTCGACTGCGTTACCTTAAGCTGACATTCCTCCAGCCAAGACCTCACCCTTGACACCAACTCCCCGGCGAATAACTCCTCGTATCACTTGCTACGAGATCAATTATGAAGGACAGCTCCTGGGCCACCTCAATCATCTCACTTTGCCAGCACCTCACCACCGAGCTCCAAGCGGTTATTTCAGCCACCGCCACCGAGACCCTCCATTTACCCAACGACGGTGAAGGACGCTGCCGACCCCTCCTCAACCCCGCTCAACCCCTCTCCAACTTCCGCAACCTTGCTACTTTAGTCATGGAGCAGGTTTGACGGTCACCTCGTAGGGACGTAAGGTGAGTGCACTCGATATATTTGGTTAAACTATGAAGCATGCTTTCTACTGCATATATTTGACTGCCACCTTCCGTTCTCAGTGCTGCTAAGACTCTCCACACATCCAATGAAGGTGAACAAGGTCGTCGATAACCTCATCGGAATCTGCCAAGCCGCTCACCTAGTTTTCTAACTAAAAGCTGAACTCAACCTTCGTCGTAATTTCTGGTTTTCTCCCGTGCCGGCTTACGCGGTCAAAAGGAGATCAGTAGAAAATAAGTGAAATAAAGTGGTCGGATTCACTTACCACAACAGACTGATTGCCGAAGGCACTGGAAGTGTCGTTGGGTGTCGAGCGCGATCCCGCCGTATTCCTTGGAAATGGCGTCCAGCTTGACTTGAAGGGCCAGGCCCGACATGTTCTCATTGGCGTGAAGTCGATGACCGGCTCGAGAATCCTGATGAAGGCAGCGCCGGAAGAGTATCGGTGACCTTGACTGGATCCCGTGGAATCGTAACAGCGCCCGCCAGACGGCGGTGCAACAGCAACTGGGACTGGGGCAGCGACTGCGGCAGCTGGACCAAGGGGAAATTCGGGGGCGGAAGATCTCGGCAAGCGCTGCCCTCTGGCTCGTCTTTGAACTGATGGTGGATTTCCTTCGCGTGCCTTGGCCGGGCGGAAGACAGAGCGAACGAGACTGACATAGCCGCCTGAGCCTCATACTTGGCCTTGAGGGTCCTGGTCGCCATTCCGGTGAGAGTTGGGCTCGGTCCGATTTCGATCAAGCGCTCAAATTTGAAGATTGACTTGCGCGGGATGAGATCTGTTTAGGGGGAGAAAGTCAGATATGCCGCACAGGATAGTTTACTCGAGCATACTTACGTGCACGGAAGGGCACAAAACCGGCCCACATATATTGAGAATAGAAACGCACGTCGATGCCTGGCAAGAGGATAGTGGCACAACCACGTTCGAGCCTGATCTAGCCTTGGTCTTCTGCTTCTCGACGAAAGCTTTTTGCGGCAGTCGTCGACGATATCAGTCAACATCTCCTTGACCTTCTCGACGAACATCGCTTGCGTAAGCTGATTTGAGTGAGAGCTCAGCATAACGGGATCTCAATGGGATCAATTGAAACACAAACCTTGCCGATGTCGATTTTCTGCTTCTTGAGGAACTTGACGTCATCGGTGAGGGTTTGCAATGAAGCGAGTTCATTGGCACAGGCGTATTCCTGGCCCTGGGTTAAAAATCGATGGTCAGGTGCTGAGAACAGAGAAGGGACCCAAGAAAGGAAAAGGGGGTGCTCACCCTGACCTTGAAGTTGACGATTTCGAGGAGAGTCTCAGTTCGGCGGGAGATGTTTTCTACGACCTCTCGGAGTGCAACGGTGTTGAAGGAGGGAGAGATGCGGCTTGAGTTCCCAGTGCACGTGGCGCAGTTGGATCGGTTTTGGGAGAGCCTCTCAACGACCGTTTGCATGGCGATTCCTCAGTAGAAGTTGACCTTGACGAATAAGGCGATGGGTACGGCATCGGCGATAGAAGGGCATCCCTAGCTTCTGCGTAACTTCCTCGTCGCTCGGCTAGGCTGGCTCCTTCCAGTTCTCGAGGTAGCCCCAATCAGCGCTCCTCATTGCAAGGACGTGGCTCATGTGGTCGAGATTGTTTCCACGCTGCGCGGAGCTGTCTTGACAAGGGGCGAGGGTGGACGGGAGGATGAGCGCCGTCAAAAGTGGGAGAAGGGGGGCCACGCCGAGGAAAGCCACGTCGATGGGACCATGTCTGGGGTTAGGACGTGAGTTTGCGAGGGAGGGAGGTCGACGTGCGGTTTTGGATTCGACGAGGTTGATCCCAAGGACCGCCGTCTTCGCGCTGGTCCCAGCCTGATCTCGGGGCGAAGTGGGGGCACGTCGCCCTCCGGATGCCCAAAATCGCTTTCGTAACGTCTCGGCTTTGACGAAAGCGAGTGTCGACGGAGAGTCCGAGCGCCGTTTCGTCCGCGAGGATTTCGAACGATCGCAAGAGGTAGAGCTCTACTTCTCCGTTCGTAAGGTCGGGTACGAGACAGAGGGACGTGGGTACAGCCGTGACGTATGCGGCTCCAGACTTGGGTGTGGAAGGTTGTAGTGACGTCCAAGACAGGGAGGCAAAGGTGCAAGCGACGCGTGGAGTGAGGAGGCGACGTTTAGTCCGGGCTTGCGGGCTTGTGGTCGGTGGAACACGCGGAAGGCGGCTGTGGCAGATAGAGGTCGGGTGACCGCAGGGGCAAAGAAGAGGAGGTCGAAGGGAGGTTGGTACGAAAGGTCGAAGTGGCGCGCGGTGGAAGGTAAGGGGCAGAGGTGTGACTTTTGAGGGAGGCGGCGGTCCTTGCAGGGTGAAGAAAAAAGAGGTTTGGAATTGGACCGACGAGGAGGTGGGTGGGGTCGTTGGTGACCAGGCGTCGCAAGGGCATAGATGAGGGCGACGGGCTTGAACCTGCAGTCGGAGAGATTGCAGCGGGGAGTGCGACCGGACCGGCGGGTATGGGGCTGAAGAGAGGGTGCGGACATGGACGCAGGTCAGCGACCGGAGGGAGAACGCAGTCAAAAAAGTAAGCTCACCGTTGTCTGGTGCTGCAAGCAGGGTGTCGACTTCTCATTCCAGCTGCTCCAACGATTCGGCCAACGGCTCGAGTCCATCTGAGCGGTAGCGTTCCGCCATCAGCGTATTGAGCCTAGGTTACCGACGTAGCACGCAATGGCTACGCCTGCGAGGTAGCCTCGAGCTTTGCCATTGACCTGGTCTGGGTGTCTGGCACTTCGAGGGGCTCTAGCAACCCGGCCTTCCGTCCGAAGGACGGCTGGTGGTGGAGGCAGGAGGGAGGAGGAAAAGGCCTCGCAGCCAAAAAGAAAATAAACATGGCCAATTCGGACAATTTGCCCCGCCACGTCGCGTTCGCTCCCTCCACTATCCTTTTCCCCTTCAGAACCCACTTTTCAGCCCCACTCAATCAGATTCACGCTATCCCCCGCTATCATTAGCTGAATTCTTTACCCGTCGCCTCAACTACTCTTCCCTTATTTCCTCACTATCATCGTTCTTTGCCATTGTCCCTGTTCTACGTTCCCAGATTGCTGGCTGAGAGTAAGTAAGTACTTAGCTCTGTCAAAGACCTTGCTTCTTGCTGAAACCTGCTTGCT
>WSUD01000330.1:0-18960 GCA_019633495.1 Tulasnella sp. 427 | reverse complement strand
GAGCTCTCGGATGCCACGTTGGGAGCGAGTCCAAGATTAGTCTTGGAAGGCGACGTGGACGCCACCTTCCCCTACGTCCCCGTTCATCTCGAGTATATTCTAACAGGTAAGAACGCTCTTTCGTTCCTGTTACTCTGAATCCCTCCTGACTAAATCATATCCCCGTGTTCTAGAGGTCTTGAAGAACTCGTATCGCGCCACAGTCGAGCACCACCACGACGATCCAGGCCCACTCCCTCCCGTCGTCGTGACCATCGCCTCGTCCATGCTCCCACCCTCACCGCAACGTCCCGCATACATGTCCATCAGGATCCGCGATCAAGGCGGGGGAGTTTCCCCAGCGCACATGAAGAACATATTCTCCTACGCCTTCACCACCGCCGATTCGAAGGGCGCACTGTCCCCAACGGGCGACGACGGGCTGGACGGAGGTCCATACGCCGCACAACACGTCGGAGGTATAGCCGCGATCGGCGATCAGAGTGGGGCTGGAAGTCTATTTGGAGAGATTACCGGGAAGGGGCTGCAAACTGGGTTGGGGAGTATCGCTGGGTTGGGGTATGGGTGAGTCGGGTTTTGGCTGCACTCTCTTACGGTAAGGCGTTATGCTCAACGATACGTCCCACTTAACATAGATTGCCTCTTGCACGGTTATATGCATCTTACTTCGGTGGAGGATCCGGGCTCGAGCTCGTTCCGCTATACCGCTTCGGAACGGACGTGTTCATCAAGCTTCGAGCACTCGACATGAAAGGCGGGGACGAAGTTTTGATCTAATATCTCTTTTACTCTGTAACTATTGTAATCATCTGTTCTGTATCGTTCCCGGCTCTTGGGGAACTTTTGCATGGCATTATAAATACTATCCTCCAACAAAGTCACGGTAGCGTGACATCACATCACTTCGAATCACAAATGGCCGATCCTTCAACCACCAGCGCTCAGCAGGAAGACCAAGGAATCTCGTTGGCTGCACTATTCCGAAGAGCATTGGCCTCAGCTTCTGAAGCGTATAATCTACCGACTCTTGACACAAGGGCGCAGGTAAAGAATGACTGGTTGGATAGGAGCGTTTCCAGTCGCGCAGCTCATAAAGTAATTCTTTTTTGTATGTAGGATCTAGTCCGGTCCTCTCTTAAAGACCTCAAGAATGCTTCGTCTCGAATCTCTGCGTTATCTCTGTTCAGTGCAAATGAGACTCTAGAGGACCTTGCCACCAAAGAAATGGTCTACCTCTTCGTCCCTTACGTCCTCTCGGAAGTCAACTCCAGACTCAACGTAGGCTCCCATCCGGAGGACAGGCTTCGATCGGTCTCTGAGTCTCAGGTAACGTTGTAGGCGTCACTTAGGTAGATGTACCCCAGAGCTGACGCGCAGAGTTAGGCGCACATCAAGCAGTTCCTCAAAGTCTTAGCAGACTACGACATCATCTCCGACTCCGACAGACAGACCTTTGACCCCAGCGCTGCGAACGCTTTGGATCCTGCGCGGAGGAGGGAAGTCAAGATCGCACAGAGTCGCAAACAGAAGGAAATCAAGGATCGGATCAAGGTGATCTCTCCAACCGTAGAACCCTCCTACTGACTAACCCACCTCACTTAGGCTCTTAATCAAAGGAACGGTAGCTCAGTTGACGACTTCCCAAACGACTTCAACCTTATCGCATCCCTTCTACGTACGCCCACCCGCGCGAGCAGTGACGACGACGACTCGGACGACGAACTAGTCCGCGAACTCTCGCTCCTCTTACTCCGACTAATCTGGACACAGGCGATCTCAAACCTAGCTGTGATGGACCAGGAGCTATCTATGCTCCAACACGCCGCACGAAACCCTCCTCCACCTCGACCTCCTCAAGACGAGCGAAGCGGTCGCACTGCAGCGGACGCATCCTCGTGGAGACTCGATCGACTTCCCGGAGTCGGAGCTGGACCCGATGGGAAAGGTCCTTTGTTGGACGCCCAGGGCAAAGTAAGGCGACCGACCCTCAACTTTGGTCTCATGCTCCGTTCAGCTGACGTGTGGTTTTGGACCAGCCTCTTCGAATGTTCACCATAGTCTCAGGGCAACAAGCAGACCGCGCACGGTTGCAGGCCGAGGTGTTCCGGCCCGACCATCGTTTACCTACCATGAGCATCGACGAATACCTGGCTGAGGAGCAGCGGCGAGGAAATATCATTTCAGGTGGAGGGTAGGTCCTTTGTCTCGATTCCCGAGAAAGTCTCAATTGACCTCTCGGTGCAGAGCGGCTTCGCAGAACGCTCCAACCTCGTCGGAGCAGCTTCAGATAGACTCGGAACAAGACGGTACAATGTTCGGGGAGCAGAAGGAAGAGGAAAAGCGGAAGAAGGACGAAGACTGGGCTGTCTTCACGGACAGGAATCATAAAGGCTCGGGGAATACGATGAACCGTGGGTGAAACGGAAGTCTGAGGGTTTCCGAAAGTGCCATTTTATAATCATTGAATATGTTGGATATGCATGATACCGTGATACAAGGGTTCGGGCGGTTCTCTATCCAAACAAGGGCGCGCCGGCGGCATCGCAACGGGCCGTGAAATACTAAGTAAAAGGATTGCTCCTCTCTAAGAGTTAGGGTCGATTGTCACGAAAAACCAGCGCACGATTGAAATATTCACAATTACATGTCAACCTCCAGATAAGATGCAGACGCACAGCCATTCAACCTATCGCCTTGCGCTGGTTGTTGTATATCCCTGCCAACATCCCCATCACCCCATTTTCCTCTCGATCCTCCTCCTCCTCTAGATAATCCGACTCTCGCGGTCCACGAGTCCTCACTCCATGCACGTACGAGTCGCCCAACTCGCTCTCCTCGATATCTTCAGGTCCCTTCCTCGCATCTTCGTCGCTATCTTCTTCGACCGCTCTTTCCTTCCCTTTCATCGGCGTGAACCCCGCGATCGGAGGCCGCCTTCGCGCAGCGCTAACCGACTTCTGCAACGCCCTGTCGTACATCGCAGCCTTCTCCGCCAGCTTGATCTCGTTCGCAGCTGCGGCTGAGCCCGAAGGCTGGTTGGCGCTCATGCTCGACAAGAACTGTGTGTCGTTGGGATGGATGAAGATCGGGGTGTTCTGCCGGATGAGACGCTGGCCCATTCCCGTCTGCGAGCGTTGTTGACGTAGCCTCGTAGGCGACGAGTTCCATCCGAGCTGCTGGTTGAAATGTTCCATGCGACTGAGGTAGGCCGAACCGGCAGGGTCAGTTGGATTCCATTCGGGGTTGGCCGCCTGCAACGAATCGATGAGCACAGAAGCCGAGAGCCATCTTTCCTAATTAGACATACCTTGAAGTTTAAGAAGCTCTTCTCCATCTTTCCCTGATTAGACATTAACCGTTCATCTTGCTGCTCCGTTGGAGCACCGAACTGCCGACAAAAGGTTAGCAAAAGGATACCCCTTCAAACCTAGTGGCCATCTTACGTCGACATTCCCGTGCCTCTTGAAATCAAAAACGGCAAAGCTGCAAACGTATCCTAAGCCATCCACATGCACCGTGAACTCGCGGAAGAAGTTGATAATCGCTGGGGCATTTAGGGGCAGGGAATACCAGAGGACGAAGGGAGTTAAAACCACTGAAAGGAGTTCTTGCACGAAGATGTTGATTCTCATTTCAAAGAGTCGGCCGAAATCCGCTTGGACCTAAAGGGCCGTCAAAAGGAGACTGTCAGTCATTTAGCCTTAATAACCGCGCATAGTTTCAAACCTTTTGGGAATGGAGCTGGCCCTTCCACTCTGTGGGCATATAATGCGTTTGACTGATAACCTCTCTCATCAAGATCTCCGGATCAAACACCCGATGAGAGTCGGGGACCATGCCTCTAGCGACGGCCAGGATTGAACCGAACAGTCCGAGATAGAAGAGAACTGTCCTATGCGGGGTAATCTCGAAGTGCAAGAAGATATCGGGATCGATGAGAGTTGCGGCCGCCAAAACAGCGGCGAATGAACCGGCGATGAACGCAACGAATCTAAAAACATGAACAAGTTAGCTTGTCTGCCTTAGCACGGAGCTGGATACTGCTTACCTCATGACAAGGGCCACCTTCTCCTTGGGAAACTGATCGATGTACTCGCTCGCCACGGGGTACGACTCGTTCAATCGCCGTCGGAACAGATGAGGCAACTCGTTGAACTCCCGGAACTTCCACTCGGCGTAAGGTGTGTACTGCCTCCCGCCGATTGATGAAGGGTTCTTGTGATATTCCTAAAGAGGAAAGAAATTTAGTTTCGACGGCGACTCGACCGCTCAAACTGCATCTCCTACCTCGAAGTACCGGAAGAACGAGTACATCAACAAATAAAGGACGATGAATGGGGCAAACACCGCGTTAATGAACCCCATAAAAAGGAATCTGCGTCTTAAACTAATAAGAGGTTGTCAGAAACGGAAGACTTTACTTCTCTCGATCCGTCAACCACTTACAGCTCGATTTCCCTCGTAGGGTGCTTCTCCTTCAGCAAACTCTTCCTAACCCTCCCGCTCCGGTCGAAGAGGTGTCCCATCAAGCAGTACCTCAAGTTCCACTCCAAGGCTCGAGTCAAGGTATTCCCTCGATTCAAGTAGCCTCCAAACACGCGATCCAAAACCGGAGGGAGCGGTACCCGCAGATCCAGGAGATCTTTGTTAAATAAGGCGATAAGATAGTTCTCCTGTCTCATGATTCGATTCGCGATGTCGTGGGCGTCTAAAGTAGCGGTTGGCGGAGAGTTGGAGTGGTGCAAAGCTGAGGCGTCCAGCGCGTTTGCGGCTGAAGAGATTGCGGTTCCTGGGTTCTGGTCCCGGATCTGGCCTATTCTTCTAACGACCTCCGTCCATGAGATGGTTTGAATGTCTCCCTATAGAGTCAGAAGTCAGCGACTTGCAAATGAGCTGCAAAAACTCCGACTTACATCTGGGATATTCAAGAGATAGGTATAGAATTTGTACATGTCGACGAGACGAACGATTCCCGTGACAAAGTCGATTATTTGAACGATGTAGAAAATGGTGAAGCAAATGAATAGGAGAAGAGAGAACCCCGATATGCTGCAGAATGAAGTCAATGTCAGAGGACAAGTTCACAGGTAGAGCTCAGGTGGGTTGTAACGCGCATACCGAGAGACGCAGTTGTGTATGATTAGATCGCCCAGTTGGCCTGTGCCGTCCTTGTGCACCTTCGAATAGTCAACACAACCGAGCAAAAAGGTGGAGAACCCGATAACAAATCCCACTGTACTGAATCCAAATATAGTTAGCAGCGATCATCTTAGTATCTGGAGGACCTTAATGCTTACAGTAGGTTCAATCCTCGAGATAAAGCGATGCAGTAAATGCCTTTGCCAGTATAATACGCATATACCTATTCACCTCTGTGTCAGTCCTTCGTTTTCCATTGAGAATTGATATGCAGTCTACCTCTTGTAGATAGGCATCCAGATTGTAGGCGTTCACCCAGTTCCACATCGCTTTCTGATATTCGTCCAAGCCGCGTTGAGGACGCGTACTTGCAAACGCCGTAGCAGTTCCTTGCGCGTCCCCTTCCATGACAGGCCGGTCATCCAACTCAGAAGGTCTGGGTGGTTTTGACAGGCGTTCTGCATTTGGGTACGAAGACTCTTTGGCATGAGCCCTCCGGGACCGCTTTGACGAGCGACTCTTTGGTGAGGACGTCGCCGAGTCCGCGACAGCCTTGCTACCCCGCGCTGTCTTCTTCCTATCTCGTGCTGAAGCGGACTCGAGAAAGAAGCTATTCGGCACTTCTCCTTCATCCTCTGGCTCGGTGAGGTCTGGATCCCTTTCATCAACATCGTTGTGGAACGGCTGGGGCGAAGTTACCCGCAGCTCGTGCGATTCTGGGACCTCCTCGTTGGACACCTTCCATCCGACACCGCGTGCCCGAGAGGCCGTCATGGACGATGTACCGGGTTGGTCGAGCTGCTGCTCCTCCTGTTCTTTGTCCTCTTCCTGTAGCGTCGTCTCCGCAAGATGTTGATAGCCCCTATGCTGCCTGTTTATTGGATTGAGGAGGGCGAGGAACGGTCGGCTGGAGACGAGAGAGTTTCCTGCATTGCTGCGAGATATGCTCGCTCGACCTGATTGTTGTAGTGAGTCTGTGGATTCGTAGGACATCCCGCTTGTGAGGAAACGGGGAAGAGTGGTAGACGGTTCGGTCGTCAAGATTGGAATCCTGTTTTGTGGAGAAAGCCGCTGACGCGAGAAAGTGGTGTTGGGATTTTCCTAGTCGCCCCTTGCCGCTCCCTGCACCTTATTACTTTACACCAAAGCCACGCATGTCCAGTGAAACGTCAACGAGTCAAGATGAGCTTTACGCGGTGGCAGGTGGGCTGTACCTTCTTAGTTCCACGTCCTATGACTCAGACAGTCTGGCCTCTGCACGTTACAGACTTCTGTCTGATTCCGATCGGCACAGCAGAGACCTCCGTAGCAGAGTACATCGCGGAGGTGAGAAGTTGTGGTCGGAAGCGCCTAAGCTTCCTCTCATTTTAACTACACCTATTAGTGCCAGCGAGTTCTTGAGAAGTCTGGGCTTTCATTCAAGGTACAGTACCGTCGAAGCGCTTTCCGTGCGTGACCGTGACGCTAAATAAGCTAATTATCAGATGCATGGCTACGGCACCAACTTGGGTCCGTACATCCATCTTTACGTCAGTATCTGTGCGGAAGCAACTGAATAGTTTGTTTTTCATTTCTCGAGAGGGCTCATGGTCAGCGGTCAGCGATGCCATCCATGCTTGTCATAAAGCCGTTCATGCGAAAGGAGCTGCTCGAATCGCCACCGACATCCGTATCGGAACCCGCACAGACAAAACACTCCCGCCTGGCCAAGGAAACGCACTCAAGGTGCAACGCGTCGAAGACATCCTCAAAAAGCAATAAGTCGTTGAAAAATAGTTAAATTCATGGTTCGAGTGGAAAATCTCATTACCTTTGCCTCGGTTATCAGCAAGAAAGTTGCTAGGCTCGGGTTTGAGAGAACATGAAATCAAATAAGATAGAATACACGAGATACATGAGAAAAACGGGACAACAAGGTTCGACAGCAGTTCTGCAAACAAGCTACATATGTTCTTCGGAAACAGTCCCTGCCATCGTGAGCCCAACTTTCTAATCGTCATCAGACATATTGAATCGGAGCTTGGTACCGTTAGCGACACGGGTGAACACATTCATATCTTCGTACTATTAATCAGAAGAGCGAAGTGTTAGTAAAGAAGTTCACGAGAAAAACAAGAGAACGTTTCCTCGTACCTCGTCAATCGTAGCCACAAGTTGGTCCTCAGTGAAGCCCTTGGCAAGAACACGAGCTCTAACATCCACCATGTCGAGCTCAGGCTCCTCGTCATCATCTTCGTCATCAACGTCCATATCACGCTCTCCACCGGGTCCGCGTCCAATCCTCCTTCCACGTCCGCTGCGTCTCTTACCACGAGCCGCCATGTCCTTGATGATTCTGTAGATCTTGCTTTCGACGGAATGGTCCGCATCCCGTTCACCTTCCTCATCGTCATCGCGCAGACTCTCTTTGCTCTTTGCCATCAAGCGCAAAGCCTCATCGACATCGTCTTGCGAGACCTGGTCGCTGAATCGAAGGCGAGCAAGAGCTTGGGCCAGACGTAAGACGCCAAGGAGCGTACGCGCTGAAGTGTAGCCGTAGGTCTTGTTCTCTTCCTCCTGGATCTTGTGGACTTGACGCAGGCGGACATACTGCTCAACGACGTATGCCGAGACATTCTGTGGTACGACGGGACGCTTCTGGCGAGCAAGTGCAATGTAGTGTCTGCCGGGAAAGTCGAAATTAGATATGCTAACGTATAAATGTCAGTCTACTCACCTCATAAGAACAGGTTCAACGGCCTCAAAGTCCAACGCGGGGTGCTCATTGTGCATATGGACGTAGGTCACATGCTGCGCCAAACGTTCATCGTCGTCGAATGTAGCCTTGTCAAGAATGAGGAACATGACGTCGAAACGTGAGAGGAGAGCGGCGGGAAGATTAATGTTGTCAACCGGGGAGATCTTCGTGTTGTACCTTCCGTACAGAGGATTGGCCGCAGCGAGAATCGAAGTGCGAGCATTGAGGGTGGTCGTGATGCCGGCCTTGGAAATCGAGATAGTCTGTTGTTCCATCACTTCGTGAATGGCAGTTCTATCGCTTTCCTCCATCTTGTCGAATTCGTCGATGCAGCAGATTCCATTGTCAGCCAGTACCAATGCACCTCCCTCTAGAATTGAGGGCGTCAGCACAGTCGATGACCCATTCGCTCCCGCCGTACTAACCCAAAACCATCTCATCCGTGACAGGATCCCTCATAACAGCAGCAGTAAGACCGACACCGGAAGAACCCTTGCCAGTCGTGTACACCCCGCGAGGAGCAACCTTGGAGATATACTTGAGAAGCTGTGACTTGGCCACACCAGGATCACCCATCAAACAAACGTTGATGTCGCCTCTGATCTTCATCCCGTCCCCCATCGCCTTTGTCACGCCTCCAATGAGAAGGAGAAGCAGAGCCTTCTTGACATCCTCATGCCCGTAGATTTCAGGCGCGATACTCTGAGCGAGCCGGGCGTAAAGGTTGGGATCTTGCTTCAACGTAACAAGCTTCCGGTTGATCTCGGGAGTAATCTGCATCTCGTTGTATTGCTTCTTGACTTGATGGACGTGGTGGACTTCGAGGTAAGTGTCGGTAAGAAGACCCGCACGAATGGCTTGGTATCCCGTGTAAGGGGTCGGCAGGTAAATGCCTCCGAGATGAACGACATCTCCGGGGTTCATGGAGCGACTGATGGGGCCATTCAAATGAATAGTCATGGAGCGGGGAATGTGACCAATGGGGACTTGATCAGCCTATGAGAGCAGGTTCGCGTCAGCTCACGTCGCCTCAACCTCAAGCATACAATCTCACCATCTCCTGAATCTTCGCCTCCTGGAATGGGGTGAATCGTGAAGCTCTGGTCTGCATGTTCAAGGTACCCTTGGTGTTGTTGGTCATACACATTTCGCTGACACAGTCGACCATGGGGGTGAACTGTGGATGAGCGATTTGCTGGAAGATTTCGTTTCCACAGCTGTCGCACGAGTAAGTGACGATTTGAACTCGAGGTTTGACTTCGGAAACGCGGGTGACGATGCCGCGAATGGTGATGAGTTTGCCCATGTCTGTGCCGTGCACCTCGCGGACGGCGAAGGGTTTGATATTGTCGGAAGCAAGAGGTTTGAAGTACAAGTTGCTACAGAGTGCGATTATGAGGGGTTGCGAAACGGGAAAGCACAAGGGTCTCACTAGCGTCGCATCAGCTCTGGAGGAAATGCGGGTGCCTCTGGATTTTCCGCTTGACTCTGGGCTTGCTGTTCGCGTCGTTGATGGAGGATGACGTCCAACGGATCTTCTTCCATAGAGATGTCGACAGTTGGGTTGGGCATGATGCTATCAACGACTTCGCAGAATAGCTGGGTATAGCGACGCGTATTGCCTCTGATGCTGGAGACCAGACCTGTAATGCCTTTGTCGTGCTAGACGTTGTAGAGTCGATAACTTAATCAACTGCGGACGCACAGTATTCATACCTTTGAAACATCCTCTAGGTCAATTTCGAGGGCTTGTTGCCGTCTATTAGCTATTTGTTGCTGGTGCGAGTAAACAGTGAGCAGTCGAAACTCGAATTCAGATCAACAAAGCGTCGATACCCACAAGGTGCTTCATATAAGTCCCTCTATCTTCCCCTCCCATTGAATTGTCGTCATGATCTTCCAGGTCCATCTCTCCAAAGGCTCTTGTCACATCTTGAGAAACAAAGTTCCGAACGAAGTTCTCGATTTTCGCTGGGGAAAACCAAGGTTAGTTCAGATAATTTAAACCGGCTGCCTTTGACCACTAACTCTTTTCATCCGTGTAGTTTACATCTAGTAGAACCGTTGGAAGGGTTGCCATTACTAGTTAAGGGCGTGTTGCTCAAAGGCGTTGGAGGAGGTTGGTCGTCGCGGTGAGCCAGAGCGCGTGTTGTTTGTTTGTCGGAGTCCGGTGTGGGAAATGTGTAAACAACGTGTGCCGACCGCTCCCCCACATTCCAAACTCAAGGGCAATAAACGAGATCCTTCCGAAGCTTTGAACCCTCTTCTCAGTCTGAAATCTGGAAGATGTTTACTGATAGGGACGCAGAACGTACTCGGGCAAGGGGTGAAGCGGTGGTGGGTCGGAGCTTTAGTCTATCTGCATTATTCTAATGACTTGCAATCACCTTGTAGGACGAAACATATGAGAAGCTACAGCAATTCCAGATTGATCGGCAAAGGATTGTTTTCGCCCTAAACGGTTCTAAACGCTCAGGGGGTTACGGAGTTGTACGACAAGCCGATCTGTACCCCTCGTCGTACCTACCCACGTAGGTCACCTCGCGGTACAGACCACCCCAACTCGTCGCCGTCAAGGCAATCAGGATCTCTGCGGTCGACGATCTCGCTAACCTGAAGAGGGTAAGCACTCAACTTAAGTTACTCCTTCGATACGTTCTTATTCATCGATAGGCGTTCATCAAAGAGCTCCTGGTCTGGTCGAGTCTTGAAGACCATCCTGGGATCGCCAAGTTTATCAGATTTTACGCAGAATTCGAAAGATCTGAGGCGTGGCTCTTGTCGCCGTGGGAGGGAAATGGAAATATTTCAGAGTTCATCGGGAAGTGGGAACTCGAAGTCCCCGAAAAGCTTTCATTAGTCAGTCCCTTCGCGGTTGCTCCCCGAATCTCTAACCAACACTATCACTCAGGTTCATGATACGATTGAAGGCCTGAAATTCCCTCATTAGCGAAATCCACCCGTCTGTCACGGCGATATCAAATCTGTGAGAGATTGGGTTGCATCCGCGGAAGAAATCGTCACTCACCGCCGCAATACCCTAAGGCCAACGTCCTGGTCAACGGAAATTTTAGGGCAGTCTTATGTGATTTTGGTCTCGCAAGACTTTGCGAGGATACCGGTTTCAGAAGATTGGAAACGACGACTGGATTCAAGGGATCAATTCGCTGGTGCAGCCCCGAAATTCTCGATGGAGCGCCGCGAACGCCGAGCAGCGATATCTATGCTTGGGCCTGGCTGGTCTGGGAGGTTAGTAATCTTCGTAGAGTACACACGTTATCCGGCGTACTGATGGTCGTCGTGCCATAAACGAATGCCGTTCAGATCATGACGTACGAACTACCGTACGAGGGGACTTTTGCAGAATATTCGATTATCCGCAAAATATTTGAAAGTCCACTACCACAGGTTGATGGGGAATCTCGACTTGGGGATTGTCTCCAAGTCTGGGAGTTGATGACTCGTTGCTGGACAACTGATCCTCAAGAGAGACCAACAGCGAATATGTGCAGAACGACTGTTACGTACCTCGTGAGGATGCCTTTCCTTCGTCCTGAAGATGATAATCATTCTAATGCAGGCCTAAACGTCCATAGTCACGGTGCCCACCTACCTATAAGGATCTGACTCGCTACGTCCAGTCGGCTCAGTTGCTGGAGAACCTCGGCGACCTCAAGAGCTGGAAAGGACACTACACCGAAGGCCTTTCGTACCTTGAAAAGGCCTTACGGCTTTACGAACAAGACGGAGACTCCAAGGGAGTTGCCAGCGTTCTAAAGAAACAAGCGGGCGTCTACTACCGTCACTCCTATCACCTCAAAGCCTTGAGCGTTTCTATCCATGCGCTGGAGAAATACCGGGCCCTCGACGATCAGCTGGGAATGGGGGAAAGTCTGCTCATCATGGGAAGTTGCTTCACTATCCTGGATAAGAATGAGGAGGCTTTGTCTTTCCTAAGGGAAGCCTTGGCAAGCTTCCGAGCGCAGGGCAACGACGTTGGGCGGGTGCAATGTCTCGAGCGAATCGGAGAGATCTACCGGCGGCAAGCCAAAAATCAGGAGGCTTTCTCGACATTGACGCACGCAATTGAGATCGCTCGGCGATGTGGCGATAAACTCGGGGAGACCAAAGCCACGATCTGTCTCGGCATCGTTGAACGCGATCGGGTTGGTCGAGCTCAAGGAGCCTCCACCCTATCAAGGGGCTGCGACATGGCCCGCAAGATTGGTTGGGATTGGGGAACGGCTTCCTCGCTCATTAATATAGGATACATGAAAGAGACGGAAGGTCGAATTCCTGAGGCGGAAAAGCTCTATCGAGAGTCGATCGTCCTCTCCCGGCGAAGCAAAGCCTGGTGGAAACTAGCCCAGGGGTTATACTGCCTGGGCCTGTGCCTTAGGAGGTTGGACAGAAGCGACGAAGCAGCCGAAGCTTACGAGGAGGCATATTCAATGTATCACGAAATCTCGCTTGCCACGTCGGACCCAGCGGCAGTCGCCTGGGAGCTTGCGTCCATCAAATGGGGACAAGGCAAATTCGACGAATCTTTGATCTGGTACGATCGGGCAATTACCAAATATCGAGCCCTGTAGGATGCCAAGCAGTTGTCGGGCTGTTATGAGGGTAAAGGAGGTGTTCTGACAACGATCGAGCGCTACGACGAAGCGGCATTACTCTTCTAAGCAGCTTTAGTGCTGGATTCTCAAGAGACTAGGTTCCTGCGTCGCCGACTAATAAACCAATTAGCGAGCCTTCCAAAAACCCTCATGAGCTGGGAGCGTCCAAAACGACCTCAATCCCTTCATTCGATAAGCGGGACATCTCCCTTGCTTTGCGACGTTAACCGCCTCCAACAGAGATTACCTCAGCTAGCAACCGCCAGCCTTAAGCTCCCTATTCAGCTCTAGTTCAGCTGTTTCAGGTCAATGTCGTTTCTGTAGCGTCGGCTATGTTGTGCCGCGTCTAGGTGCATTGTATGTATTGGTAGATACAGGTCAACTAAGTGTGACGCTCCTAGAGGGAAGCCGATAGTCTCCGGATGCAGATTGGAAGCTGAACTAAAACTTTGAAAATTCGTGTAGCAATACGCCTACTAGCCTGGTGGTGACGGCTAACTTGAATGACCTGCCGTTTAACTCACCCCCACCCCCGAGTTATGTGAAGTCACTACGTCAGCAGATCTGTGTAAGACGCTTGTTTCCGTGTGATTAGGATGTGGTATACATTTACCGATTGGTCGAGCGGGCGTTCTTGTCTCGACGATCCTTTGATAAAGCCTCGCTAGATGAGCCTTACATTTGAGCCAGTGAACCCCCTGCAAGAAGGAAGACTAAGCTCATGATCTCCTGTGACTGCGTCCCGCAAGAGTCGCTGGGGTAAGTGACTGGCGAAGAGTGATCGTCAGGGGGCGTCGGGCGGAAGAGAACAAGGCTGCCTGGCTCAGGGTCGAGGGAGTCCGCTTTCCCATATATAAGATCGCATCGGTAGTTGTGATGGTCAGTGGAAGGTGCACCTTGAAGCACAATCTTCGCTAGTTAAAATGTTCTAAGGCTATCTCTTTTGTCTTTGTGGCTGGGATGGTTAAAGCGAGAAGAGGTCTTTGCTTTCTAAATTTGGAAGGGAGAGGGGGGAAGGCTAAATGCGAATAGGTGTAACAAGGTTCAAGCGGAGGGTAGGAACGGGAGATAAAGAGGTAAAGTAAAGAAGGGAGGGTTACAATGACACGGGGACCTGATTTAGCCTCATCTGACTATAAACCCAATTCTCTCGTTTACTCGGAGAGCGGGCACTAACGCGAGAAGAGAGTCCTGCAATGGCCCCAGCTGTGGATTGAATGAGAATGTATGCGTCAAGCGAGGATCGTCAGGTCGATCATAAGGGTGAGATGTCTTCATCGCTCATCGTCCAACCGTAATAGGCTGTCAATGACGCAGAGTAGTATCTCACATGTATTTAAGAGAGGAGTACACGTAATTCACGTCGTCAAAGAAGACCTCTACTTTCATGGTAATTTCTGCCGATATACAAACCTGGAATGATGAATGTGCACTGTGCGACTCGGTCCATACGGTTTCGTTTGAATAAAACCGCGTCCGGAGCTTTATTTCGTATGCGGTCGTCATCTACAAATTACTTTAGCCGGGGTGGTAGGCGGACATCAGGTTGCAGGTAGACGTCGGGTTTCGTAGGCGGACGTCCGGATAAAGCACAGGGAGGGCATGGTAAGGGTACATCAGCTTTTCAGACCTACTTTGCTGTCAGGCGTGGTAGCGCAGCGCTATCCAGGTGACGCGGATGCTCCAAAAAGAACAGGCAGTGTGAGATTTCCATCTCAGTGTTCCACCGAAACGCACTGCCCCGAAGTCGAGGTTACTAAGGCTCTGCGATCTCGTTTGTGCGCCAGAAAAAATAGTCAAAAAGATCCGTTCTAATTCCGCAAGATCCGACGCAATTCCCACATCTGTCTCTACCTCTCTGCCTCTGCCTCTACCACCGCCTCTGTATCTACGCCTAAGGCTTCTTACTCTTTCTGCTCAAAAGCGTGTCCTCTATATCTTGGTTGTGTAGTCCTGTACTAACCTTTACGCTTTGTTTAGCTCCCCTTTATCGACTCTGCGTCTTCCTCCTCGTCAGCCTCTGAAAATCTTTTCGCTTCTCGTTTCCTACGTCTATTCGGCGTATCCTTATACATTCTTGCTTATCTTGTAGTATACTAACTAACCTTGGTTTTTTTATTTTTTTTCCCTCTCCAGATATCGACGTCGCCTCTCCCTCTCAGCTCGTTACCAGAAAAAATTATCGTCACTACATCACAAGTAAGTCACCTTCATTCAATCGATCCTTCTCTTTACTGATAGCTGTTCTGTTTTTTCATCGACAGTGTCGCTCATCCTCTCTCTCGATATGGACGAGGAGTTTGTCGACGCTTGCTTGACCATCCAGAGGCAGGCCCAGATGAACCATTCTCCTATTTCCCCCACCAACGCGCTCGTCTCTCCCACTGCCGGCACTTTCCCTAAGAAGGCGAGCCGCCTCACAGACAAATACGCTAACGCCTATACCGACTTCTATGGTAGCGGCACTCCTTGCATCTTCAAGACTGGCCCTGCATGGCACAAACGCGAGGGCCTTGACGCCCGGGGCATCGTTCGGGAGCCTCGCCCCATCTACCGTCATGCCATTGGGCCTACGTGGCTCTCTATCGGCAAGAATATCTACCAAAACCTCGACTCTATGGATATACAGTGGACTTCAATCAACCCTCTCGCCTATGCCAACGCAGGGGAGGCTAAGCCCTTCTGCTCTTTCGTCGTTGTCATCGGCGTGAAGCCCTACTCCCTCTTGTACGACGCCGCTGTTGCCGCTGCCGAGGTCGTACAGAAGATCCTCGCCGACGCTGACTTTCCCAACATCGACGTGGCCTTTGTCGAGTCAGTTGTCACTCGTTCCGTCGCTACCGGTCCCAGGCTCCTCTCGTTCGACCCCCTCCTCGACGACGTCCCCGAGCTGCGGAAGCCTTTCACCAGCGCTCTTGGTCTCTCCATTGCAACCCTTAAGTATCCCCACTATGAGGGCACAGGGGCTCTCTACTACCGCGTCAGCCGGGACGACAATCGCGTCGCCATCCTAACCTGCGCCCACGTTGCCCGGCCCCCTCCTGCCTACGCCAACACAGGCATAGATATGAGGAAAAACGCGAGTCAGGCTCGTGAGGAGGTCACAGCGCTTGGTAGTGGGGGTTACAGCAACGCCGTTAAGGCCATAATGGGGGAGATTGGTGACCTCGTCCGTTATATTGAAGCTTGGAACGGCGTACTCACCAGGCTGGGAGATCCGGTCGAGGGGGAGAGCGGCAGAATCACCGATAGGCGCAGAGAGCACTTGGAGCTGGTAGAGAAGGCGACGAAGAGGATTAAAGAGGCGAACGCGCTCCACGACGAGGTCACTAAGCGCCGTACCACCCCCGATCAGCGTGTCATTGGCTTCGTCCTACACTCGGAGCAGATCAAGGTTTCGGTCGAGCCCCATAATTTCACTCAAGACTGGGCGCTGATCGAGCTTTATAACGAGAAGATTGACTGGCAGAGTTTCAAGGGCAACCAGGTTTACGTCGGTGCGCCTCGTCTTCGTCTCCTGTCGCATCCTCCTCTTTATCTTGAGCGCTAGCCGACAATTTCTGTTTTCTTTTTCTCTGCAGGCGGTAATCTCTCGATCCCGGAATTTGGCAACACGCTGTTCCCTCAGCCCGCCGATCGAGCGAGTTACAGTTACCCCCCGGACGGCCTCCTCCAGGCCTATGGGGTCGTCCAGGCCGCCAAATTCAGCGACCCCCAGCACCTCGACGTCCACAACGAGAAATCCCTGCTCGTAATTAAGAACGGTTTGACCACTGGAACCACTGTTGGTCGCGTCAACGGTCTCGAGTCCTTCACACGCCACTACGAGGACAACGGCATCCACCACACCTCCATTGAGTTTGCCGTCTGCCGCTATGACAAAGAGCACCCCAAGTTTCCGCTGCTGGTGATTCCGGGTCAATCGTTCTTGCCAGGGATGGTCGCATCGTTGGGCTCCTCACCGGTGGCGCAGGCCTTAGCGATGGGATCGACATCACTTACCTCACCCCTTACTGGTGGGTCGAACAGCAGGTAAAAGCCAAGTTCCCCGACTGCTTCCTCTATGACGTTGTTCAGTAGGCTATATGGCGAGCTCGAAAAACTCGACGGGTTCGACGCGCAGCGTAGCTTAGACGTCATTTCTCGCCTCACCCTCCCTCCTTATCGCACCCGGCTCATTTTATTCCCCAATCCTTTGATTACGTCTTATTGTACTTCTACTTTAAGATGAACAGTGTTCACGTATGTTGTGCTGTAGCTTATGTGTGTGCATACGACTATCAGATTATCATACACCCAAGTGACCGTACCAACCAAATATCTATGAGCTTGTTGTTCTCGTGCTCCACTGCTAAGTTGTACTTTGTGACATTGTCTCTCATTCATGTCGTATTCTCACTCACTAAATTCAACATGGCTACTAAAGGCACATGCCTATCCCAGTCTTGCAGCTTCGTTTCGCGGATACAAGTGTTATTGTCGAGAGAGAAGTCTGGGATACCGAAAGCGAATCGACCAATGTTCAAGGTCTTGCTTGCAGATCCATCACCAGTATTGACTCAGCAAGCTTTCCATCTTTGTGTATGCTCGACGTGTATCACAGCCAGCGATACTCTTCGCGTGAATAAAGTCTCGCTAAGCGACTGCTACCCAACTCTTATTACCTCGTATTCGTAGCTCGTTGCTTTTGTCACTGCAATTTTTTTAAGTCTGCTACAGTTTGTTCGCTTAAGATGATTGAAGTTAAGCTGGTATCAAGAACCTAGCGAATTTATAGGGACTTTAACTCAGTTGATGAATATTGTCTTCGGTACTGCCGTCGTCGTCGCCATCTCTTTGTTTCTCGTTACTTCTACATCTTAGTCACTCCGTTGATATATCATTCAGGAGAAACGGAAGGGGGATAAAGCTTAGCAGTCGCCGTTCGGGCCAGTCTCGATAGTAGCCTTCTCCCAGTCTCTATCCTGATCATTTCTTACTATGGACAGCATCGAAGAGTTTCTAACTGATCAAGTCTTTGCTATTGAGATAGTTAGATGAGATATAACGGTCGGAAGTGACGAGTGATGAGATGCCTTTAAGCCCTACGGTTGATACGGCGAGGAGTGCGTACGCCCCTCTTACCTATTGAACCTTCACAGGCTCAGTCAGCTCAGCAGAACGCGCTCTGTATGAGAGAATAAGCAAACCAAAACAATAATGAGATCTTGTCCCCTCCCAAAGCGAGAAATGAAAACAAGCGGTGATCGACACGAGAGAGCGCAGGCCTTCGCGCTGCACGATCGCCCGGCGGCTTCTGCGGCAGAAAGGGAGAGGGCGAATGCGGGGTAGATAAAAGGGGAGTTATGGGCGGGTGTTGATCACGTGGGTGGCGGTCAAAGCGCTCTTGGGTTCAACCAAGCCAAGTGCAGATAAACGGTAAGCGAAACCCCGCAGGTGGTGTGAACGACGAGTGACGAATAAAAACTCGACTGATATAGACCATAATAGGCTACTTAAGCTTGTTGTTTCATTGCACCAATCATTAATCGGTCAAATAGAAGTGCTCGTCAAGACGACTATTTGTGAGTGATCAAGCTCTGCAGGTGAGGCTGGTGGACTTCCCGCCAGAAGCGTGACTAAGCTTGAGATATATCCGACGACTGAGCTAGTACTGTGATGAGCTGGGTGAAGAGAGTCGACGGGGCGAGCGACTAGCGAGGACTGATCGTCAGGGGCATTAGGCGGAATATTAAGAGAATGAGGCTTTAGGCTTTTGAATTGAAAAGCCCCTAGGCTCGGCGGTTGTCTTGTGCGTGTTGTGATTCTATGGACCACTTTCCGCTTGCCTTTTATTTTTGTTCTTCTCACAGGTGCAATTGCGGCGGTGATACAATAGTGTGAGGTAAGAGACAGAATTGATCTCGCTAGACGAAAACGAGCCTGCAATGAGTCTGACTGGATGACGTACAGGATCCATTCCAGCTCTAGCTGAAATCGGACTATGGATCAGCCCGAGTTGGTAAAGCTTTCAAGAACGGGCCGTCCATACAAGGATCCGCGGCCCGCTTGTAATGAAAAGGAAGACATTACTGCACTATTGCTGATGTTCGGTGCAGTACGGCATCGTAATGACCTGCGATTCGCTGCTGAGCGGCGGGTCAAGGTACTCGACTCCACCGGCCGGCTGAACTTTGAAGACATCGGAGGCGGCGTATCACTTACCGTACGGTACATTGATGTGTCACGCACTCAATACCAGACAGCTCGCTCACCCACCGCGTGTATGGGAGTTCAAGTGCGTAACCGATGGAAGGGTAAGACGCTCACGACGAGGATGCAGATGGCAAAAGGACAATAGTTCTTCCTCTTTTTTCTCTTCTCTTGCTCTGAAGGAAGCCGGAAGTAGTGCTTTTTATGTAGCCCGTCCAATTGAGATGGTTCGGCAAATGAAGAAGAACCGGCATCCAATTCTATTTGTGTATGTAT
>WSUD01000329.1:0-18964 GCA_019633495.1 Tulasnella sp. 427 | reverse complement strand
CGCCTCGTGTTAGTCTTGGTGTGGAGGTGGCGTTCTTCTCACGACATGCTCTCAGCTACGAAAGACAAGATCGACGTGCAGCAGGTCAATCTCTTCGATGGCGCCAATTTTGCTCCCAGATTCTCTCAAAAGATCTGTCTCCTACGTTCGGGCGACCATCCTCAGCAACTTATATTTGCAATGTTCCAAAGCCCGCCGCGATAATCCCACCCTCATCACGCCTGGCGAAAGCCCTCTGACGGATACCACCGTAATCGTTCAGCGATATCGTAACTTTGTACTTGTGCTGGGGCTCCCCGTGGTCTGTCATCAAGCACCTTATCGAAGATACACCAAAGCCAGCGGCAACGAAGTCCGCCCGGATCCACGAGGACGCCGTCGACCCCAAGTTCGGTCTCCTCTCCGCTCGCAAAGATGATGAGCTAAAAACCAGGAATGCCAGCATCCCCCGTCCTTCATCTATAATCGTAAGCCATAAGTTATTCCCATCCAGACACACGCGGGTTCTCATGTTTGCTCTCTTGTAGGCCAAGCCGCGTTACAAAAGTACGTGGCGACAGCACCGGACCTCAAGTCCTTTCACGACGTCAAGCTCCAATCAAACGGCTTCCTCGACTTGGTGTACGCTGCCGACCCTCCTACCGAGCTCAAGGAAACGTGGTTCTCCAAGTCAGAGACCGCCTGGGACGCCATCCGCGCTTTCATCCTCAACGACTTGGGAAAAGCCGTCCGACTGTATATAGATGTCGGGAAGCTGTTGCAATAGAATTTTGAACCTTCAAACGATTAACAAGAACTCGACAGATTCAAGGCCCAGTTTCTCCATCACATATGTAAAACAAATCAAAACGCATCCGTGCTATGCATCTAGTCTTAGCTGTCTGATTGGCGAACGAGTCGCGGTCTCTCTAGTAGTTCGGCGTCACTCCGGGGTGGGATCCGTAGGTTGTTTTCAGGTTGGCCGGCACTGCTCTCGGTACCTGCAATCCAACGTTTGAAGCCTTCGCTACTTCCTTCTATGCAAAGGTCTGAGGATACGGATCGAAGGAAGGAAGGAAAGACCTCACAGGGATCCTTGGCATCAGTATCCTGAAGGGATCCCATTCACCTTTGGCCCTGCTGCTTGACGCCTTCGAGACAGGCCTCTCCTCTTTTCCTTTTTTATATGCAGCTTCCTCTCTTAATCGGCAGACTGCCATCAGAGATGCAACCCCAAGCTGGCGGCCCTCTTCATCCGACGGGAAGGCCCTGCGTTTCGCCACTCTCTCGTACTGAGGCATCAACCAATGTTCAATGTTGCAGGTCTTTGCAGAGTCGATGATGTAGAATGGGTCGTGGTCGGTTAAGAGCGGTTCGATGAAGTTGATGACGAACCGTCGGGCATCGGCGTGACCAAAGATGGTGGCTAGGCGCAAAGCACTGATCCATTGCTGAAAGCTCAGTCCCAACGTTTTGCCGGAGCTATGTTGAAATAGTCTACGTTGTGCAAGTTTGCGGTGAGTCTTAGATTCTGGTTGGAACAACAGAGACTTACCGAGCGTTCGCTACAGAGAGGTATGAGTCGAGTTCCGCTTCTGAAACCTCGCCGCCGAGATCAATCTTCACACATCCTACGCCTCCAGAACTCTTTTGCTCATTCACACGACTCTCAAAGTAAGGCGTGGAGCCAAGAACAGCCGTGGAAACTCGCCAGATAGTGCCTTCCGTCTGAATAACCGGCTGCATTACTTATTTGTTGGAACACAGCGAATTCGACCAGACGCACCGCAAGGTCGACAAGAGTTGATGAATAGGTGGGTAGAGCTTCTGAGACTAGTAAATCGTCCGCGGGTGCCTCAAACCCAACCTCGGCCAACCGATCGTACGTTGGATTGTTAAGGGCGGGTTCATCATCTATCAGTCCTAAAGCGCTGCAATCTCCCTTCTCGAGTAGCGATTAGCGTAATGAGACCCACCGCACAACGTTGGCACTTACATCTTGACTCCTTGCCAGGGCCTCTCGACAGCGATAAATCGCGAGGACTCGATACATTCCTAGGGCATCTCCCTCTTCGTCGGTAAGTGAGGCCTGCCGCTCAATCAGACGAGAAAACCCCATCACCGCCCATTCCAGAACTTGGTATCTGAGACCAATTTGGACTAGGGAAATGTTCTCGAGGCTGTCTACGTCTTGCTTCATTGAACTGATTGCGAAGTCGCGGATCTCCTGACATTGCAGCTGGGTTGCAACGTGAAGGATGGCTTCCCAAGCACCCAACGAGGCTCTAGGTTGTCCTCGGATCATTCTAGAAAAAAGAAATAGTCATAAACGGCGAGGTCACTGAGCCCAAGTCTGCCTACTTGAAGTGTGCGAAACGTAAGAACGCATTGAACTCAGAACCACTCAGACCGGATATGTACAAAGGGTTCGTGATGGGCGTTTGAATAGCGGCGCAGAGGCGAAGTATGTCCGCACTGATTTCGAACAGACGATTATCGACCTAAATGATACATGGCGTGGTGACAGATGTCAGCCAAAGCAAAGATTTGAGGGAATTTCACTTATTCACCGACCTGAACGGTAATCAGTTCATTCGAATCAAGCGGAAGGTACTTGTATTCGGGAGGAGTGCAATCAGAAGAGGCGGAAAGCTCTACGGAATCCTCAGCTCCGAGTTCTTTCTCTTGCTCTGGGGTCTCAACGCTCTCAAAGTCTTCGTCACTGTGATGAGTAAGTGCAACGGGATCCAGCATCGCAATCAACCTAAGATCGACAATCAGCTTTTCACGTGTTGATTTGAGGCGACGATCTCTGCTCAAGTAATAGATCCCTACTCGCGCTAGACAGACTATAGGAATGAAGCTGTGGTGTCGAGAGCTAAGGCTGCTTGCCTCGTGTTGTACTTAGGTGTGGAGGTGGCATTCTTCTCACGACAGTTGGAAGGGCATGAAAGCAAGCGGGTTGGACCCACATGAAGTTAATGGGATTTTAGTAACATACATCCGTACTACTTCTAAAGGGGCACATAGCAAGCCTACGGTTTATCAACTACGAAAGTCACTTCCAAGATGTGTCGTTCCAGCCAGACATCAGCCCCCGGAGCCGACGCAGCACCAGCCGGTTCGGACTGTTCTCAGCGAGTGCTCTGTTTTGTGGGACTGCCGTCGGTATCCAAGCTCGATGTGGCGGTGGAGGTGGCGCCGCAGCTGCTGCAGGTGCTTCCATGGGCAGCCTTAGAGATCTGAACATTGGATGGGGCGCTCGACGCAGCAGTGGTAGTCCCCGCACCATTCCCGTCCAATTTCTTCGCCACGCACTCCTCTCTCAACCGGCGCACTTTCAGCAGGGACTGTACGCCTAGTCTCTCTGCCTCCATCGGCGTTGGGAATGTGGCGCGACTAGCGATCCTGATGTACTGCGGTTGAAGCCAATCCTCGACTTCGCCTAATTTGGCGGCATCAATCACATTGAAGGGGTCTTCTTTCACCAGGCGATCTTTATACAGGTTTACGATGAAATCCTTAGTTTCCTGGTTTCCGAAGATTGTCGCTACGCGTAGTGCACCGACTAACCAACCAAACTTGCGGGAGGCCCAGCCATTTGGAAGACCAGAGAACTTCCGACAAGTGACGTTCCACGTCAGCGTGCAGTGCGTAAGACCGAGGAGAGAGTGACTACTCACCGTGCATTGGCAGTTCCTAAGTATGCCTCCATCTCTGCCATGGTTATCTCTCCAGTGAGGTCAAATGTATTGTGGTCTGGGGGACCGCTGGATTCCTCTGCGTTGCTACCATGCAGAGAGTTGGGATTTGCTCCGAGTGCCTCCAAAGTCACTTTTCAGGCGACGCCGTCAACCTAGAACTCTGGCCTTCAGTTACTGTGACCACGTTGAGAAGTCCGAGTCAGATACATACTCTAATTATAGCAATATCTGCGGCTTCGATGTAATGATTTGGGTGTGGAGTGGCTGTAGGGCAGCTGGAGATGCGAAAAACCCAATGCTTCGAGAACGTCGAATGAAGGGTTCTTGAGGGATGCTTCGTCATCAATCAAGGAGTCGGTTGTCTTGGAATGAATGAACTAAACAGCATGTTGAGCATAATTCCAGCCCACCGGGTTTATTTGAGAGCCTACCATCCTTGTGACCCGAGCCCCCGCTCTTTTTCCCTACAACGCGATATTGCCAAAGCTCTTTCCATTCCGAGGAGTGAGCCGTCGTCCAAGGAAAGAGACTCTGAGCGCTCAATTAATCGCGTAATTCCGATTAGGAACCACATGGGAACAGTATATTTCAGCCTTAGGTGTGCTATTCTGCTAGGGCCTACTGTGTTTGGATTGGAAGACAGTTCAACTGGGTGGAGGCGTGTAAAGCCGATAGCCATGTGTCCAAAGAATACGAGGGAGGTTTATCGACCATCCTTGATAGGACGTTCATTCAGGCTCGGGTTGATAACTGTCTCCACTGAGTGCTTACTTTGATTTCACCACATCAAGGAAACATGAGAATCATGGGCGCTTATCCCCGTTAGAGCAAAGGAGCTGCTCTGGCAATTATTCAGAGCTTTACACTCTCGGATAATGTCCGAACTGATCCGGAATAGTGTAGATTCCACCTGACCGGCAGTCAGCCAGGTCCATGCAGTCGTCAGCGAACATCAAATGTACGTCAAACAGTGATCAAACACCTACTTGTATGATAATCAAGCTCTTTAGGTCATACGGTAAGAGTTTCTCCTGGTTTTCAACTTGCAACGAGTGCTCGCTGTGGACAAGGGGCGTCCGTCGTAAGGTGTTCTTAGCGGTCTCGCCAATGTTGTGATCTTCAATTGCCATGTCCGCTGACGGCATATCCATGTACAGAGCTTGGTTTCCACACAGCTTAGAGTCAACCTTGAGAGATGGGTTGTGAAAGGGGTTGTCGGTGTGCTGAGCACAGCGTGGCTTGGTGCAAGGGAACTGGCGGTAAACATTTGGTCCGATGGCAATTCGATATGCCAAATAAACTCTGTCCTTCACGGTCCTTTTCCCGAAGCATCTTGAAGATACAAGTCCCCCTGCGACGGCCACATATGAGCTCTCAGCTGAATGGAGCAGGTCGGACGGGGAGTTAGACGGTCGACTGAAAGCTCTCCATCAGCTTTTCCAGTTAGTCTCACAAGGTCAGATTTATATTGAGCTGTAGAAGGTCCTACTGTACTTAGTTAAGGAGACAAAACTCATTTCTTCTTTGTAGCATGTCGGCGCGTGCACACCGCCTGAGCCTGTCCATTCTGATACGCTCGTTCTTCACGAAGATGGGCAATTCGAACGACGGAGGGGGTCGGTAACCGAAGCGCTTCCTCCACCGAAAGTGGTGCGTCCCGCTGGACAAGACGATCATGGTGGAGCTTCAGCCAAGGAGCATCCGACTGGTTCCCAAGAGCAGCAGCTTCAATCAACGTAACGGGATCGTCGTCCTTAAACTTGCTGGCGAGCTACTTGAGAATATAAGCTTGCATCTCGCGGTGTTCGACTCGAGCGGAGAACCGGAGGACTTTCATCCAGCTTGAGAATGAGAGCTGGAGACCGGGTTCATCGTGCGGTCTATTGAAAAGAGAGTATCAGTCTACCCGCTAATCTGTCATCGTTTTTATGTAGAACCTACCGCGTGGCGAGTATTTTCACATAGCTCTCCCAGGTAGAGGAAAAAACATCCGAAGATAGAGTGATCATCTAGTCGTTGGAGCCAGGGTGTTGAGGAAGCTTTGCTACGCCTTTAAGATAGTGAGAAGGCAGTTCATACTGACGACCCGCAACCTAGACGAGGATCAGCTAACCTGGTCTTGATTATCCTTACACTTTACTCACCAGATAGACTGTATACGCAGTTGGTCTGTAGTCCCTGGTTGAATAGTTGAGACACGCCGGGCGATGTTCCCTACGCTCGACCGGATCCTCGTCAAAGTGAGAGAAAGTAAAAGCTTCACATCCGGAAACAATCTCTTGTGCGTAGCTCGACATGGCGGTCTCCAAGGAAGACTCCGATGCGTTGGGTTTACGGCCGAGGTCCTTTCGAATACCGATCAACTCTTCCCGGATCGCGGCAACGGCGACAGCGTATAGCAAGGAAATTGTCATAGCTTCGCTCAGCGTCAGCGGCTGCTTTCGCAGGGATAGGCGAGAGATTGATTTGTGAAGCAATTCTTTGTTGCGGTACTTGGTTGCGGTCTGGATGCCTGCGACAGCATCAAGCCGATCCATGGCCTTTACCATTCCGCGGGTCGCGTAGATGCGCAGAGCGTCCAATTGGAGGAGTTCGGCGACAGAGATTGCATCCTTCCATTGCGTTACCGTAAACAAAGAAGGGTCCGAAATGACGCTGGACGAAATGGTTGAGCGATATGGGGTTGTGAAAGGAAGGAATGCGGCCTACCTCGCGTCGGAGATAGCAAGAAATCCGTCCATTTGTGCAATAGTAATGCCATCGAGGAAGAAGGGGTTATGTTTTGATCCCTTAACCGCGTCTGGGTTGACGCTGTTACGTTGTATCTCGTAGATGACATTTTCAGCCTGTCGAGTTGGACTCAGTTACGGGCACGAGATGACAAAGGAGAGCGGGACTTACTTGAGCCCAAATGTGACTCACTGAGCGTGACTCTCGCTCATCAGTTTCGTGTACATCCTCGATGGAGACTGTGGTCTTGCTAGGCAGGGGAGACGATGCTGCCGGCGGGGTTTCGGGTAACGAAAAGACGGACAAGCTCGAAGTGAACGAACTCATTCCGAGGGATTTTTGCGCCACGCTTGAAATGATGCCGTGGAGTTGCGTTCATTCTCCTCCCCTCCTTAAGAACAGTGACTGGGAGGTCCAAGATTGGACATTTAGGGATTTGGCGGGACATTGCTGTCCAATACCCTTCGTCGAAGAGAAATGGCTTCGTGAGAGATTAAAACTTATTGACTTGGGAGAAAGTTTTCGATGCGGCTCTATTGGGTTTTCGGAGTGTCTTTTGCTGTATCGTATGGTAAGAACAAGTTGGGTTCCGGACTGGGATTTCCCCATCAAGTCGACGTGAGAAGTCAATGGACAACTGGACAATGGTCGAAGACTGGGCGCTAGCCGGAGGTCCACTTCTGCACCATTTACGCATGGTGCGAAATCAATATGAGCCACCTCCTATGTTTGTGGTTCTGGTATATGTCGTCATTCAAGACTCGCTATTAGACAGCAAAGTTAGCGCAATCCACAAAGTCGCTGTCGTTGACAATGCCCTCCAAGCACCCGAAATACGGAGATGCAAGCTACATGGTGTTCCTTGTACGTCTCGGGCTAACTCCCCTGCTAATGACGATGACCGGCTGACTCTCTCTAGGTTGAGGATACACTTTTCCAAATACCCCTGAGACGGCTTCGCGAATCGCAGTACTTCCGCGACATGATCGACGAGCGCCATACGGGATCGCAAGGAGAAGGCGAATCTGACGAGCATCCTATTATCCTGGGGGGTATCACGGTGCTCGAGATGACGGCCTTTCTTGACTCCTTGGATGCTCGGTGAGAATTCAGTCGTTTAACCAGTCCTCTCAGCTGAGTCTCCTTTCTAGATTTCTTCCAGGTGATCCTAACCTCGGGTTTATAGAGTGGACCGCTGCGCTTCATCTCGCCACCATGTGGAACTTCGACGCATTACGGCAAGAAATTATCAATCACGTGAACAAAACGATATCCTCCGCGAGTCCTATGGATCGGATAGATGCCTCGCTCAAATGTAGGGTTGAGGAATGGCTTCATCCAGCTTACGAGGCTTTATGCAGTCGCGAGACCGGCTTGACCAACGAGGAAGCTGAGCGGCTCGGACTCGCCCGGGCTGCAGCAATCTGGAGGATTCGGGAGTCCAGTCGCCCCATCTCAGCTCACTGCTGGAAGTGCGGCAGCCAAAGTCAATGCTATCAGTGTGGACGATGGGAATACGAAAGACCTCGGGGAGCAGCGGGCCTTCCAGCGGGCCCTCTCTCAACCTCGATCAAAGCAGAAAAGGTTCTCGAGTTTTCGTAATTAATGACAGCATACGAGAACTTCAACATCCTTTCAGTCAGTCGAAATGTAGCTATTGCAAAACCTTTGATACGGATAGGCGAGTTATGGTTACGAGTTACTTTGGGAACCCTCAACGTTAGTTCATGTAGAGCTCGCTGCAGATGTCTAGCTTTGAATACACCGAAGATTGCATGCGATTTTTAGTCGTTTCTCTACTCTATGAACGCTTTCTCAGCAGGAAAATTGTCGCTGTGAGGGTTGAACAATGAAGACCGCGTGGCGCGTGAGTTATGGCGTTTTCCCAGGTGGACAGTCCAATTTACCATTACTCTAAAACAACTGGTCGTGAACAGGTCGCAAGAAGGAGTCTTCTACACTCATGCCATTCATATGCATCTTCATCTTTAAGGACCTTTTTCCGTGGAAATGAAGACTCGAGTCGTTCGCAAGTTGCGTGATATTGCAGGGGGACACCAGCTGCGACCAGCGTTCGGGTCGGGAACTGCCTTTCGAATCAGGAAGACTTGTGCGTCCACCGCATTTAGTCGTTCTCCAGGCCTCCAACCACACAAGATCATCTGCGAGTGATTCTACCACCAGCTCGACTTTCAATGTCCGACATTGAGCGCATGTCGAACAGCAGGGAAGATTTGAACGCTAGCCCCGATGGAGCAGCTGAGTCGCCTTCGCTTCCGGCCTCGGCAAACCCAGTTGATGGCGTAGCAGCCGTTCCTCCCATCGTCTCCGTTGACGAGAGCGCAATACAAGCCACGATCTCAAACGCAGATGGAGAGAGTACAGTTCCCGAAGTGCCATCCACGGAGGTAAGCAAGGTGCTGAATCGTCTGACGGGACCGCTGATTATCCCTAAATAGCCCAACCCTGAGGCAACAGTCGATACCTTGGCAGTGCACACCACCCCCTCCGGGTCCGATTCGATGGTCCAGCCCGGGCGACCTATTTTCAACAGGGAAGTCCCACCAGAGATTGGCGGCACTCTCGAAAGGATTGGAGACCGACTCGATGGTGGCCTCCATGCCGACGTTTACATGGGCAAGTGGGTGACGCCGGAAGGAAAGGAAGTTAAGGTTGCGATGAAATGCATTCGGATGCTTAATGCAGTTGATAAGCCAAGATTCAAAACTGTAAGCTACTTACCTCAGCTTTGACGATCGTCGGGTCTGTAGCTGAAAACGCGACTTTGTAGAGGATTCGTCGCGAGACAGTCATTTGGGCAGCTACAAAACATGCGAACATCCTCCCATTCCTTGGACATAGGCTATACAATGGGCTTCCTTGCCTTATATCGCCCTGGTGCGAGAACCGCAGCCTTACCCGGTATATCGCGAGGACCTCAGGGATAAAGGATTACCAAATACTGAAGCTCGTAGGCACTATCTCATACTTGCTGACTTCCTCTTCTCACCGCATCCCTTCGTCACTGTAGCTCCGGGGTGCCGGATGTGGTGTCGCTTACCTTCACTCCTTTAACCCCGTGATCGTTCACGGGGATATCAAACCTGAGAACGTCGTCATTCAAGATAACTTGGAAGCCGCTCTATGCGACTTCGGGGTTTCAAGAGTCATTGTCTCATTCGAAAAGGGTTCTAAGTCTGAATTAACAACTACCGGAAACAAGGTCGGCGGGACAGCAGGTTACATCTCCAGGGAGATCCTTGAGGACACGTCCCCGGAACCCAGCGGGGATGTATTTTCATTTGGGGGGCTTATTCTCGCTGTAGGTCTTGTCAACCCTCTCCGTTTGAAACATCAAATACTCATCCTCTGTGTCCGGTCAGGCTCTGAGTGGCAAGGACCCATTCTGGAAAAAGAAGAATGAGGCCACGAAGATTGCGGCTGTATGTAAGGGCTTTCATCCCAGTCCTGAGGATCATACCCAGCTACCTGCGGACGATCCCTTGTGGGGTCTTATGGTGGAGTGTTGGAATCAAGTACCGACAAGTCGTCCAACGATGAATAAAGTCCTCGATCAGGTGAATCCACCCATCCTGTATCTTATTCTTCTTCCGCTCACGTTTCTCCTTTCTTACTTTCAGCTTGAGAAAGAGATAAATCGTCGAGAAGCCCTATGAAGATTGCGAGGCGGTAACGTTAACTGAGTGTCGTTGTTGGAAGTACACAGGGTTTACGCTTAGTACTTACTTGTATGCGGAAGGTTGCTGTGTCTTCTAACTTGTGTATGAACTTGCTTTGCGTAAACGCTTGGGTTGTTGTAAGAGCTGTTGCTTTCAGATGTCTGGTGTGTAGTTGTCTGAGGGAGCAACAGGTTGAATGTATTCACGTCCTTATATACTACAGGTCTGTACTCTATGAGTCATTCTAGCTAAGAGTCATACTAGTGGAGTCGTTGGAGCTATCTAGTCATAATGGAGTAGTTGAATCATACATGAATCATTCGCGGAGCCGTATTGTTAAGCGATGGAGAAAGATGGAGTATCTTGGAGCTCATGATTCATTCTTGGAGTATCTAACCGAGGTATCCATGTGGAGTTCGGAGCTCTTGAGTCAACTGATCAATTGCTCCTCACTGACTCTTAGTGGGGTTGTGGGTACGAGGGCTTTCTCGTTTTAGGGCGAAGTGTGACATTAGTTAGTGCTGCGCGGCTGCGCGCGTGTGACTACATGTTACGTCACGAGACATAACATATTATCTAATTGTTACTACATGTCACTGTACACATTCAATACTCCCCCTTGTCGAGTGACGTGATACATTAGCCTGTTGAAAATAAAAGTTAGTTGTGTTAGTAATTTCGTTGAAACTGCTCATGATGTTGTTATAGTGAGCATCTATATTTTATTTGTTAGCACAGTAAAACCGTCGAGACATTATGAAGTTGTTAATGATATCGTTGAAGTTGCTCATGATTACTTACCATAAACCGAGCGTATCTTTATGTCGGTCGTGAAGTGTTCTTCCTAAAGATTTAGTAAAGATGTCAGCTACTTGTTCACCGGTTGGAATATACTTAGGTATCATGTATCCATCTTTGATTGTTTCTCTTATGAAGTGATATCAAGCATTGATGTGCTTCGGTCTTGTATGATTTGAAGGATTCTTGGATAGAGCTATTGATCCTTGATTATCTATATGAAGAGTGATGGGTTGGTTAGCGTGATGTATTCCTAATTCGTTTAGGAATTCTCTGAGCCATTTAATATGTTTGGCAGCTTCGCATGAAGCCATATACTCAGCTTCGACTGAGGATAATGCAACTGTTGGTTGTTTACAAGTTTTCCAACATACCGCTCCCCCTGCTAAAAAGAAGCAGTATCCAGTAGTAGATCGTGCATCATCTTTGTCACCAGCCCAATCAGAATCTACGAATCCTTTGAAGTTGTGATAACCAGAATATCCTCTAACTTCATGATTGAGTCCATTGTAGAGTAGACGAAGGTCTCTTGTCGCGCTTAGATATCTTAGAATATGAGTTCCTGCAGTCCAATGTTCTTGAGTTGGATTTGTACTGTACTGCGCAAGTTTACTTACTGCGTGACAGAGATCTGGTCTAGTACCTAATGTTGCATATTGCAAACTTCCTACGAGTGATCGGTATTGTCGTTGGAAGTCAAGATCTATTTGATCTTCAGGTATAGTAGATTTTGTGAGCTTGGAGTTTGGATCTAGAGGAGTTGTTGCAGGTCGGCATTCGGACATATTGAAGTGTGATAAGACGTTATCAATGTATTGGTGCTGATCAAGGAATATCACTTTATTTGATCGATCTCTAGTGATTCTTATTCCTAAGAAATGGGATATGTCACCCATATCTGTCATCTCGAATGTATCTGCTAGCGCTTTCTTTAATTTTGCAATCAGCGTCTTGTTGCTTCCAAAAATTGTTAAATCGTCAACATATAGCACGATGTACATGTTATCTTTATTATTCTCCCCCTTATGTTGACGATAAGCATAAATGCCATAGTCGGCTTGTGTTCTTTCAAAGCCGCTATTGAGCAGGGCTTCATGGATTTTCTTATTCCATTGTCGCGGTGCCTGCTTAAGTCCGTATAATGCTTTCTTTAATAGACATACTTTTGATTCTTGTCCAGGAATGACATACCCTTCAGGTTGTTCAACGTAAATTTCTTCTTCTAGTTCACCGTTTAGGAAGGCCGTTTTAACATCCATTTGGTGAATTTCCCAGTCATTGATAGCTGCGAGTGCAAGTAGTATTCTTATTGAATCATATCTCGCGACTGGACTGAAGGTTTCGTCATAGTCTATTCCATAAATCTGCAAATAGCCTTTTGCTACAAAACGTGCTTTATGGCGGATGACTTTACCATTAGCATCAAGTTTTCGTTTAAACACCCATTTGGCCTTTATAGCTTGTCTGTCTGGAGGCAAGTCGACCAGTTTCCAAGTTGAATTATCCATTAAGGATTTATATTCTGAATCACAGCCTTTCTTCCATTGTTCAGCGTCTGAAGAGTTCATAGCTTGCTTGTACGTCCAAGGATCTTCTTTAGTTTCTACTGCACGAGCAGCATAACTGTTACAGATAGGTTCGAAGTTGGACCATTCATACGTATTAGCTTTCTTCTTACCTTTGTTCTTTTTCTTAGGACTTGGTTTGAAATACTGGTCTTGTCCAGGTATGAAGTCCTTAGGTTTCTTTTTAATACGATGAGGTCTTCCTTGTGATGGTCCTTCATTATCTGAATTTACTTCTTCATCGTTGCCAAGTAACTTTTCTACTTGCTCATCAGATTCTTGAAGGGTCCTATCGTTCCTTGGATTACTATATCCCCAATCCATTTCGTCACTTTCTTGAGTAGGTTGTCGAATGGATTTTCTTGCAAGCGGTGATTCTGGAGTCTTATTTCTCCATTCAGCTGGTTGTTGAGTAAAACCCCAGCCTCTCCAGTCGTCTTTGCTTTCAGGTTCTAATAACTCCATTTCTTCGTCGGAGTCAGGTGCTGGTAATGGAATACTCGATGGGTATGACTGTGTTGGTGTGAACATTACACCAGGTGATATTTCAGCAGTAGGTAGTCCGCCGAATTGAATACCTTTCGTTGGTTTCAACGTAGACAAATTCTTCTTTCGTCTCGATGGTGTACTTGGAGTTAACAGGCTTGATAACACCACGGGTGCTGGCCGCGAAGCAGCAGAGCCTGGTGCGGGTGTTTGCATTTTGTGCGTGTCAAGGTGGACAGGTTGTAGTTCAATTTCTACAGTGGGGGTTCTTTTCGGGAATGTATATTCCTGAAAGTATACGTCTCTGGATTTCACTACTTGTCTTGTTTTGATATCATACAGGCGATATCCTTTGGAATTCGGTTCATAACCAATAAGAACCATTTGTTTAGACTTAGAGTCCAGCTTTCTACGTGTTTCTTTGTGAACGTAGACATATGCAAGACAGCCTATAGATCTTAAATTTGAGATATCGGGTATACTTCCTTCCCATAACTCATAAGGAGTTTTATTGTCTAATGATCTGGTTGGGCAGCGATTTTGTAGGTAGGTCGCTGTAAGAAACATTTCAGCCCATAATGAATTTGGTAGTCCTGAATCTTTAAGCATGGCTCGCATGCTTTCAGCAAGCGTTCTGTTCATTCTTTCAGCTACTCCATTTTGTTGAGGTGTATATGGAATAGTTGTTTGATGAGTAATGCCGTTAGCATTGAGTACAGCCAATAACTTGTCATTGACATACTCTCCGCCATTGTCAGTTCGTAACACTTTGATCTTAAGATCGTGTTTGTTTTGAGTCATATTCATAAACTCAGTGAATTTCTCAACAATCGTTTCAGCTTTCTTATTTGGAATACAAAAGGATGTAGTCCATCTAGAGAAATCATCGACAAAAGTTAAGGTCCAAAGAGCTTTTCCTATGGAGCTCGTTTGCATTGGTCCCATTAAATCAGAATGAATTAGTTCCAATGGTTTTAATGCTCTGGATGCGGAGGAGGAAAATGGTTGTCGTGCCATCTTACCTTCTAGACATCCTTCGCATATGAACTGTTCAGTTACATTTGGTAAGGAGAGTCCTTTGACGACTTCTTCTCCTTTCCTTGCCATTGTTTTGATGCTTTCTTTATTCAGGTGTCCAAAACGTCGATGCCAGATCTGTAGGGAAGGTGCTGTTCTTAGTGTGTTGCAGTACGCATTGTAGTTGTGAGATTCATAACGGTTTGCTTCGTGAGGTTCAAAAAGTTGAACATAATATAGACCGTTTCGTGCTGTACCTTTCGCTATAATTTTGTTAGTAGAGTTCTCAATAATCTCACAGTCAGTCTTGTTGAACTTAGTCGTATAGCCGCGATGAGCTAATTTGTTAGACGAAAGGATACGTTCTCTTGAATCTGGTACCCAAATGGTTTGAAGTTCAAAGGGTAAATACTCCCCCTTGACAACAGTGAGCTTAGGAATTATACCTCCTCCTTTTATAGGAGATCCTCCTTTCTTACTTGCTGTCGTAAGAAATCCAGTGTGCGATTTGTCGAATCTTGTTTCGTCAAAATCTGACTTAAAAGGTGAGACGTGTTCGTTGCATCCTGAATCAAGTAGCCATTCTCTGGGTCCAGAGTTACCTTTCTCTGCTCTATGACAAACGATATCGTTAGTATTGTTGTACCAATTGTAGAGTTTTCCTTGATGGGTTATACTTGTCCATGCATGATAACTTCGTACAGGTACTATGTTAGCATAATTTGAGCGATTCTGTTGTCGATTCTTAAAGGATGAAAACTTCTTGTTATTATTGCTAAATCTTGGTTGTGGCTTACCATATGGTTTATAACCATTCTTGCCGAATTTCGGTCGCGGTTTGAACGTATTGAATTGTTTTCGACGATTGAATCCTCCTTGTTGAAATTTCTTCTTTCGACAGTCTTTCTCCCAATGTCCAGGTATACCACAGTAATTACACTTATCTGTAGTTTTGAAAGCATTCGCAATGGGAATACCCCAATTTGTTCTTCTTGCCGATTCTTCTTCGATTATTCGTGTTACTACATCATCCAGTTTTAACGATTTAACGTCTGGTACAGAACTTAATAATGTAGTTCTAAAGACGTCCCATGAATGAGGTAATCCTCTTAATATGATCTTTACCATATTTTCTTCTTTAGCTTGATCAACATGTCCTTTCCTTATGCATTCTTGACGCAATTCAAATAATTCATCAAGTTGTTCTTTGAAACTTGTACCTTCTGTGAAGACAAATGTTTGCAATTTTAGCAAATCCGCAAAAGTCGCAAACGCTCCAGGTTTCTCAAACTTAGACTTAAGTTTCTCCCAAAGTGTTTTAGGAGACGTTACATTGGAGTCTTCAGAGACATAGGTTATTGAAGGATTAAGAGTCAGACAGATAGTCGCAAACGCTTTTTCAGAAGCAGCATCATATATAATTGCTCTGCTACTGTGCGAGTTACAGTTGGTGGAGTAGTAGAGGAAGTGGAAGTGGAGGGAGCAGCAGACGTGGAAGGAACAACTAAACTATTTGTAGGAGCCCCAATACCTATCTCCTCGGCATAAGCCCATAATCCTTGGTGCTTCAAGACCTGTGTGATATAGCGAGACCACACAAGGTAATTTGAAGATCCAGTTAGCTTAGGGATCTGATAGAGTGATTTAGAAGACGATTCCATACCTGCTATCTTCGCTTTCGCTGTCTGATGGTCCAAAGGTTTTGTAAATCAGACGAAGTTCCTGTTCGCTTGCCGCGGTGGAAGGGGTAGGACTAGCAGGAGTATGATACAATGAAGTAGGAGTGGTGATGGCGATGTCGGGATTGACGCTGGGTGGCTTAAAGGAATAAGTTGAAATGAAGCGGGAGTACTCGTCGGGGCGCAAATGACGAATAGTGTTGTCAGGATTGGCGATTGAGACTCTGAAAGTGTTGTTGTAGTTTTGAATATCCACACGTTCTGGTTGAAAGAAGCCAGGTTAACAAGTCGTGTTGAATATCAAAAAGCAAACAATGAACTAAATACCAGGAGTCTGCGGGAAACGATAAGTAACTCCGTTAGAGGAGTAGAAGGAGTAGTCGTTGGTAGGAAGAGAAGAAGAAGAAGACGACAACGAGGAGAAAGAAATATTGCTGAGGTTAGGAGGAGAGTCGACTTTGATTGGAGATGAGGCTGGCTCAGGGAAAACTGAGGACGGGCCGCTGATGCCAAGTGTATTGTTGGCGATTCCTATGTCGAAGGCCTTGAGGACTTCTGAGTCTTAGTCCTCTTGAGATTCTGAAAATAAAAGCGTTAGTATTGAGAATGAAGAAGCAAATCGATGGTTTGCTTACTCTTAGCAGGCCAAGGCTGCTCGTAATGCCAAGCAAGGGAGACGAGGTAGTCGTGGATGGGGTCGGTGTTCTCAAAGGACCAGGCGTAGTACTTGAGCTTCCAGGAGCTTTCGGGGTCGTTGACAAACTCGAAGAATTCTTGGCGGTTCTCGTTGAAGAGTCAATCAATGACGATGACGTCGCAACAGACGCTGTGGATGAGGTGGTTGGGAGGTCTGACAGGGATGGACTCGGGATCAACGTGGTCTGGAAGTGCTGGAACTTTGTATTGGTCGTTGTAGACGACTTTCACTAAAAGAAAGAGTTAGTACTTTATAAGTCGTGTAGATGACTTATTATGCTTACTGGCACTGGGATTTGCCTTCGCTAGATCGAGGCAATCCTGGATTGAGTAGATGTTGGGGTTGAAGACTGGTTTCTTTGGATAGACTGGTGTGGGTGGCGCTGATGTCGCCAAGGGTTGCTGGACGTTGATGTTGACGTCGTTACTTTGAGAGTGGTCGCACTTGCAGTTCTTGCACCACTGTGTGTCGCTGGTGGCCTTGAGTAGCCACTTGAAGTCTTGGTCGAGGTAGAGCTTGATGGAGCCTTCTTGATCGTTGATGATGACGTTCTTGATGTAGAGGCGAGCGTCGTTCCAGTAGAAGTCTTCTCCGTGGTAGTTGCGGTAGAGGTCGAGCTCGAGGTCGCCTTTGTTCTTGATGATTGGGTTGTAGCCTTGGTAGTTGAGTACGTGCTTCTCGAAGTCTTGAGGGATGTACTGAGGTTCGATGACTTGAGGGGCTGCGTTGTAGTAGCCGCTGAGAGCTTGAGTAAAGGTGCCGTGGGCAGGGCTGTTGAACGGTCCGAGAGGATCTTCTTCCTCGCTGCTGATGGAGTGAAGATCGGTGCTGTTGCTGCTATAGGAGTCCCGATGGATTAGTCATGGATCTCGTATAGGGTATCGATTTACTGACCTCTTATTCTCGTACCACTCAGGATTGATGGATTGAGTGTTGGGAGAAGGTGTGAGGTTGGTGTAGTTGGTGGGCTCGTAGATGAAGGCGAAGGAGTCTTCGCTGCTGGCGCTGTTGTAAGTCGACACTAATGAAGTCGATGTGTTAGTTCAGTAGGTTATGCCTGGGCCCATAACCTGTTGGAAGTACACAGGGTTTACGCTTAGTACTTACTTGTATGCGGAAGGTTGCTGTGTCTTCTAACTTGTGTATGAACTTGCTTTGCGTAAACGCTTGGGTTGTTGTAAGAGCTGTTTCTGGTGTGTAGTTGTCTGAGGGAGCAACAGGTTGAAAGTATTCACGTCCTTATATACTACAGGTCTGTACTCTATGAGTCATTCTAGCTAAGAGTCATACTAGTGGAGTCGTTGGAGCTATCTAGTCATAATGGAGTAGTTGAATCATACATGAATCATTCGCGGAGCCGTATCGTTAAGCGATGGAGAAAGATGGAGTATCTGTCAGGACTTGGGCTGGGGGCTTAGGTCTCCACGTAGCAGGAGGACCAACAGGACAGGGACGAGGTGTTCAAGAGACTAGTATTGCAGAGACTAGGCCGGGGGGTACAGGGCAGGGGTGAATATTGTTGCTACGTTGGAGAGTTAAGCCCTCCAACGTCTACGCATTATATACGATTACGTTCAGCATTAGATCTCCGCGATCGGGTCCACCTCGAGGTGATGGTCTTAAGATATGGGCTGATGCGCAGCGCCGCAGTAGTTCGCAGGCGTCGGTTCCGTGTGGTGTGAGAGTCTGGTGTTCGTTACGTATCTGGCGTTCGGTGATCTCAGGCTGCCGAGGCCCGGTGCTGTTAAGGGGTTGAGAGGTCTCCGTCGAGTGGTGCTCACGCCGCGGAGACGTGTCGTGCGTGCGTGGTTCTGACAGTTGCCCCTCTCTAGGATCGACGACGCTCTTGGAGCGGAGGATGATCAGGGTGAGGAGCCTTGGGGTTTTTGATATGGAACTCTTGAACGGCTTCTTCAGCGTGAGTGGTGTCAACTAATTTGTTCCAAGAATTTTCGGAGACGTCGTATCCTTTCCATTTGACGAGGTACTCAAAATGGGGTTTGCCGCGTGTCTTGACCCAACGGGCGTCTTCAATGCGTTCGACCTCGTATTCCTCCTCCCCGTCGACTTCTACCGGGGGTAGTGCTTCTGGGGTTCAGCCGGGGATGGTGTCGTGTTTGAACTTCGATAAGCGGGATACATGAAACACGGGGTGAATTTTCATAGTTGCGGGGAGTTTGAGTTCGTAAGCCTTTTGGCCAATTTTCCTGGTGATTGAGTACGGCCCAAATCGTCTATGTTCGAGTTTTTGCAACGGTTTTGTCGTAGTGACGGCTTCTTTTCCGCTTAAGGGGTCTTTCTTGGACAGCCAGACCTTCTCCCTGACTTCGTATTGCGGTTCTTTGGTGATTTGTTGGTCGTAATATCGTTTATGCTCTTTAGCCGCGAACTTCAGCGCACTCATGATGTCTTCTTCGGCTTGCATTCGACGGGCTATGTATTCGTCCGATGCCGGTAAATCTTCGCCTTGTTTGTTAATCCTCCTCGGAGTGTACGTCGGGTGTCGTCCTAGGTCTGCGAAGAAGGGGGTCATCCCTGTGGATGCGTTTTTTGTATTATTGTATGCGAACTCCCCAAGGGCTAGCCATTGATCCCAATCGTCTTGTCTTTGCGATGTGTAGATCCGGAG
>WSUD01000328.1:8443-18972 GCA_019633495.1 Tulasnella sp. 427 | reverse complement strand
GACAACTCGTCGTTCCTCGCGTCGGTGCCGACCGTCAACGAGGTGGCCGAGCTCGCGGTCAAGTTCGCGGAGAAGGTGCCCGAGAACATGTACAGCATCGCTCAGCTGCAAGGTTTCCTTTTGTGCAGCAAGCGCGACCCTCGGGGAGCGGTGGGGAGCATCGACGAGTGGGTGGAGGAGAGGGAGAAGGAGCAAGCCGAGAAGGACAAGCGCTTGGCTAAGAGGGCGTCGGAGCGTGCCAAGTGGTTGAAGATGGAGAAGTTCAGACAGAAGAAGGATAAGCAGATGGAGCAGGAGGCGGAGAAGGAGATGCTCGCTGAGGCGGAGGAAGCGGAGAAGTTGGAAAAGGAGATGGAGAACGCGGCTGATGACGAGGAGAAGAAGGAAGGCGCGGAGGAGAAGGAGGGTGAGGTTAAGGAAGAGGAGTCTAAGCCTGTCGATGCTGCATCGGACAAGGACAGCGAGCCGGAGATTGTCGAGCCCGTGACGCCTTTGAGCTCAGCGTAAAGGCAGGCGTCCAGATACCCTTGGACATGGAACATCAAAAAACACATACACAGTCCTTCTCATTTGTATTGATACACGATGTAGAGCTTATAGATATATGAGGTTCATTTCAATTTCGGTCACCGACGTCATCGGATATAAGCACCGGCTTTTAGCCCAAACTTTCACGAGCCTCCTTTCCCTTCTCGAACGAACACACGCACACACACGACCCACCCCCCGTCCGGCACCCGGCGGCTACCTCTCCCTTCCCGCTTCTCTCTTCACGTTCAAATACACGATGGACGACTTGCAAAGCCCCAGTACTACTAGCTCAGGCAGCATACCCAACGACAACAACATGCCCAAGAAACCGGAGCCTCCGGCTCGAGCCACTCCTAGAACAGGGCCTCCGTCCCTCGTCTATGCGTCCTACAACAACCTCGTCGCGCTGGCCAACGCGCAAGAGGGGCTGATGGAGAGCGGGAAGAAACTCGTTTGGAGGGATCCCGGCGAACCTCCGGTCATTTTGGAGACGTTGGAGGAGTGTTTGGTTTATGCCGTCCGGGGAGGTTTCCGTGAGTTGTTGTTACGCCCGGCAACCGCTTAGCCGAACCTGACCCTTGTTCTCTCGTTGCTGAAGGTGCTGCTGGGCTGGCGTATGGTATTCGATCCGGTATAAATGTATTCTTAACTTTATTCACTTTGCTCAAGACACCCAAGTGAGTTGGTTTGACCGCATGATGTCAGGGTGTCGACACGGTGACCTCAACCGACACACGTCGCCTACAGGAAATTCCGCTTCGCCCTCATCCGACATGCGCTTTTTGGAGAAGAGCCCCGTCGATTCTCAGCGATGCTGGGCATCTTCACCGCTCTGTACAAATTCATCCTCAACTCCCTACCCATCCTCATCCGCCGATGGACGCACCTCCGGCGAACAGGGTTCAACACTCCTCCCGACAGCAGCAGGCGCGGGGACCTCGAGGCAAACGAAGAGGACTCGCCGCTCGAGATGAAGAGCCGAAAGTCCAGGATAACTTCGCAGCTGGGGAAACTCGCTTCGAGTTTGCTTGACTCCGCGATCCCCTCGCCTTCTGCACCCCCGCCGCAGGAACCGCCGCACTTGTCGTCTTCGACGCAAGCGTCGCTCAAGCTCGCTCGTGAGAAGGGGTACAAGTTTGAGGCCTGGCATGCTGCTTTGGCGGGATCTGTCGCTGCAGGAATCGCTATCTTGTTCGAACGGCCGAAGAGTCGCACCGCTGTTGGACAGCAGATGTTTGTTCGGTAAGCGGTGCCTTCTATTCATCGTCTTGGCAGGATTTGGCTTGCTGATATGCTTTGTTCGAAGTGGACTTCAAGGCTTGTACAACGCCTGGAGCAGGAAGACGGGCATTGTTATGCCCTACGGCTCAGTCGTTGTCTTCTGGCTTTGGTGAGCGTTTCTTGGTGATCATCAATTGCTAAATATGTAGCTAAATGAAAACATTCAGCTGTGGTCAGATACTCTATTCCTTCCTTCTGAATCCTCACACACTCTCTCCGACATACGACGCATGGTCCGTTCACCGCCCTTAGCTCTTGTAGTTTAAACTCAGCAACGGTCTTCCTTTCAGGATCCAAAGCATGAGCAACGCTCCATTAGAAGCCGTCCTAATGAACCGCTCCCTTGTGAACACCGGAAAGTTCGATCCAGAACTCCTTCAAACGATTGTCGACCGGCGATCGAAACCTTGGAAAGCCCACGGTCCGAGTGTGCGTTGCGGCTTTTCTTATCCCGATCACCACGCACGGAAGAAATCTTACTTGAAACATTCTGCAGATAATCACGCCCGAAAGCATGGCCGCGATCACGGAACAACTCAAACTCGCTCGACAAGGAATCTTCGGACCGCAAGTCGTCTCATGGTAAGCCCCCTTCGCCAACAAACCCATCCACTCATCTCACCTCAAACTTACCCTTCACTAGCGAAGCGATCCACCCGCATCGAAACGCCTGCTTCCCTAACGTCTTCATGAAAGTCGTCGAATGCAGTCGGATGCTGCTTCCTGCATATGGCGCGCTGTACCTCATCCCCGCGATCCTCTTCAAGCGTAAAGCCCTGCTCAAGCAGCCTTTGCGATCAGCCTTACGCATCATCTTTGGGACGGTCCGAAGCTCGACGTTCATCGGTGTATTTGTCGGAATCTTACAAGGTGCGTTGCCGGATGTAGCAGCCTCGCTCGAATCGGTACTAACATGAGCGTCGCATCGTGCTAGCCGGTTTCTGTATCCTCCGCCATCTTAACTCTCCCAACCTACCCCCAAAACTGCAACAGCTCGGAAAACGTCTAGCGGGATCTCAGCTATGTTGGTGGTTCTTCAGCTCGCTCTCGGGGTTGTCCTTGCTCGTCGAAGATAAACAGCGCAGAGAAGAGTTGGCGATGTACGTTCTTCCAAAAGCTGGCGAAAGCGCTTGGATCACGTTTAGGGAGGAAATCCTGGGTATCAAGTCTCGTCGGAAAGGAGCCTGGAAAGCCGACGTCGCGGTAAGTCGTATAGGTCTATGGCCAATCTCGTTGGCTGGGGACTAAAGTGGACCTCATTGTTGTAGCTATCCTCTCTGGGAATGGGTATGGTCATGACCATCTATCAGACCAACCCTGCAGCACTTTCCGGTCTCGTCCGTAGGATATTGTATCAGTTCGTTGGTCCGAATTGATCGATCCTAGTTCCTCTCTTCAAGCCAACATCTGCAGCAGATATTCCAGTATACATGAGACCATACCGTACACACATGGGCTACATGATATTAAAGGTATGCACAAAGGGAGGAGGGAGGAAGGGAGCCGAGATCGAAAATACATAAAAGCAGGGCGACTATCGCCAAACCAAACGAAAGGAGAGATTAAGAAGGGAGGGTCGAACTATGCCATACCACCTGCTGCTGATACCACTGCCATGGCTGCCGCCGCCGCTGCCTCTCGGGCATTTTTGTGCTCTGCGTCGATTCGCTTGAGGTGCGTCAAGAATAGGACGGAACCTTCGCGCTCGTCCGGACCCCATTTACCGCTTGAGCAAGCTATAAGTGAGAGCAAAATGAAAAGTGAGAAGTTGGATCTTACTTGAGCATGTCAACAATCTTTTGGTTTTCTTCCGGCGCGCCAGGCCCGTACTTCTCAACCAGAGCGAGCGTGGTTTCGGCATCCGAACCCCAGCTTGTTTGTCGATCAAGAGATTGCCAAATGTTAACCTAAGCGAGGAGATATTGTCACTAAAACGGTCAGTGATAGCCTGTTTCGGAAACTTACTTTGGTGATTTTCCGGTTAGGCGCTCCTTCGAGGTCTGGTGGCGTTTGCGCGTTGTTGTATTTTTGGATCATGTTCTTGGCGAATCGGTATCCTTTCAGAGCTTCATGGATCGTCAGGATCCTGCCTTTACTCTTGGCGAATTCAGCGTATCCTTCCTCCCGTTCGAACTTGGCTCGAAGCCATGGCACGACGACCGACTTGGCTAGTTCGTTTTTAGCATTGCGTCGCGCATCAGCGGCTTTGATGTCCGATGCCGGACTCGGAGGAATGGGACTCGATTCACCCATAGAAGGGCGGTATGTTGATGGGGATGGAATGGGTGACGAAGGAAGAGCGCTCTGAGGGCTTTGCACCAAAGTGAATGGGCCAGCGGGACTGAGGAAGCCGTTGTTCGAGGTAGGGAATCCGGATGTGCCTCCGCTACCACTCCCACCACCGAAACCGGTAGCTGATCCAGGAGAGATGATTGCCGGAGGAGAAGAGGCGGTCTCGGGAGACTCGTCGGGTTTTCTTCGTTTGCCCCGACCGGACGGCGGGGGACTGTTCAGATCTTCCTCCTCACTTTGATGTCTTTTCGCAGAAGACGACGGAGCCGAGGTAGATGTGGTGATCAGAGGAGGAGGCGGTGGTGGATGGTTTAGAGGCTCGATGACAATTTCTATCGAGTGATCGTTTGGCCCCGTCACGCGAAGGGTTTCGGGGTGACATTTTTCAATGCTCGTCGCCGATACTCGACAGAATGGTTGTCGATAGATGCCACGTTTTATGGAAAGCTTTGCGATACCTTAGGGTATTATTCAGTGATGTCCTCGGAGGTCCGTGGTGGGCATGACGACCTACCGTCAATCCTCCCAGGTAAACTCTGCAGCTTGCGGACCATGTCGTCCGCGTTAACCCACCACTGGTCGTTGGCGTCTTTCCAAAGGGAGATGGTGAGCTCAGCTAGCAAATGGTCCGGGTCGCCCTCTGTCCGATAATCTTGCATATAAATGGTCAATATTTGCGGTTGAAGGACGGTGTATGCCGGTTGGCTCGTCAAGATTCCCTGCACGCCCCATGCCTGAGGTATCTGAGGCATTCCCAGTTGCGGGACGCCGAGCGGTAGCTGTGCAAACTACGTCCCTCGGAGACGTTAGTTACGCCGGCAACGGGGATCTCGAGGATGATGCACTGACCTGTTGACCATCGGTCGGCGTCGTAATGGTTTGGGATGTGGTGCTGGTGGTCGCAGAAGGACTCACAGTAGGTCTGACATAGCGAAATGAAGAAGCTGAGTCGTCGATTGCTTATAAAGGTCAAAGATGCGCGCTCTCACTTCATCCTGTAGCGGTCGGGACCAGTCTTGCGATAGAGCGACGGATAACGAAATCGACTACGAACTTCCGACTCCCACCCTGCCGAACGCCTTCTATTCCAAAACGGATATATTCTGACTAAGCTTCCCGCGCTACATGGCTGCACCTACAAGACGCTTCCTAACTCGTACTAATTACCTATGACGTGCCAGATGTTCCTACAAAGCAGATCGTCCATCTCTCTCTGGAGGATCCCCTAGCCATCCAACAAGCGGCCATAGCATCGGCGCTAGAGATTGAGGCCCCTTGCGAGGTGAGGTGGCAAAGTGCATGCCCAAGGTCGCTTCTGGCTGTATAGGACCTTGTTCACTTTTTTCCGTACCGAACGCTGACACCCTTTTGGCGAAGAGTATTGATATCGGCTAAGACCCGTTGTCAGATAAAGAAAGGAGACTCGGAAGTGTGTGGCAGCATACCCTGATATTCCTCCATCCTCTCTCGGTACTGGTAATCAAGAATCTGTTGGTTGAGCTGCTGTTGTTCATACTTGTCCTGGAGTTGGGCATTGCGAGTATGAACGGCAATGGGGGCCGACTCAGGTACGACAATGTCCTTCGTCTAACATATTTCGCTCAGTACTAGTCCAGCAGAGATGAGAGAATATACCTACAATCTGCTTGTTTCCTTTCCGCGACAGAAGCGTGAACTTCATGAAATCGGGATCGACGGTCGATTTATCCGCGTCTTCCTTTCTCTTCTTCGCTCCGCCAGTCATGACGGCTGTATCCCACATGATAGCTGCGGCTTTGCGATCCACTTTACGAGCTTCCTGGGTCGAGTCTAGCATCATCTTTGCAAGTTCCTTGTTGAAGTCCTCATCCTCTTCTGCTGACGGCCCAACACGCTCTGGTTTGTGAGACAATACGATCTCCTCGTCTGGCGATCCTGGACGGTCGGAGACCTAGCATGGGATTAATCAGGGTCCAATCGTCCAGTTAAGATAGTCTCACCTCCCCAACATTAGACGTTTCGTCGTCTTCTTCGTCGACTTCCCGATCTTGTCGTTCCTCGTCCTCTTCGTCCCCACTATCGTCACCATCCACCCCGGCTCCTTGGATGGCATATTAGCAAGCGATTCTGACGGTCCTAAGTAAAAGCTTACCGGCTCCATTTTGTTCGGCTGAGAACAATGAATCTACAGCGAAAGCTGCCTCTTCAAATGTCTTGGGCATAACGAGCGTTGGACGTAAAGCCTAGTATAGATCAACGGATCAGGACAAGCCGGAACAAGCTAGCAAGAAGATAGTACCTCCATGGTATCAGAGAGCATGAAATCAACGTCCATCGGCAGCGGTTCCTTTGTGAGAATGTACAACTAAAGGGCGATCAGGGAATTGCATGAGCAAGTGGTCTCCAAACACACCTGGAAGAAGGTCAGGAACGAGTCGAGCTTCTTCTTCAAGGAACCTTTGTCAAAGCACATCCCACAGCTGGAGAGCAAGACACAGACAAGCCGAACGCGGAAGAAGTCGTCAGGAGCATCTATTGGACAAGCTTGTCCAGGCAGAGGTCGACCGTTCGCTGCAAATTAATATTGTTAAGCGTCTTGCAGTCGGTAGACAAAAGAGGCCACTTACGATGCCCGAATGTGACCAATGACCAAAGAGTATCAAAAACAATAGCGGAACTGATCATCCTGTAAATGTACAGCTCCCCAAGTAGTTTGATGGTTGCTACTCTGCGCTGGTTGTTCTTGTAGATGTTCAACTGTAGACAGCATGTCAGTCAAGGCTGTCGACTTAGATGGAACAGTAGCAACTACCTCCATGCCGCGACGGATATCTTCCAGAATTTGGTCAACCACTCCGATCGAGAACGCCGGGTGATAGCGTTGCAAGTCATACGCAAGCAAAGCAAGGAGACTGACGTTTGCGTATTTCACTTTCCAGGGGCGAGTGAAGAGCTTATGAAGAGTTTGTTGAACCTGAACAGCAATCGAGTGAGCTGTGCCGTTCGCTCTCCTAGAGGAAATTGACTACCTCGATGTCCTCCCAATCGAGCTTTCTAATGAGTTTGAGAACTTTGTCGATAGTTCTCTTGGCCAAAACATCAAAGATGAGATGTCGAATGAAGAGGACCATCGGAGAACGCTGCTTTTCCTGACGAGGGCCTCGCTCAGGAGGATTACACTACACAGCGAAGACGTTAGTTCGCAGAGTTAGTTCGCAGAGACGACCTCATTCCAGAACGATAGTACCATATAATATGCATTTTCAAGGAGCAAGGTTTGCCGTTGATCGAGCAACGTGAGGTTCTGTTTACGTCGCATGAGTTCCACCTTTACAGACGCATGATCAGCGATTCTTGCAAGGTATATTCCAAGCCCATCGACTGACCATAACCGCCATTCGCGGTCCAGTAGCTTCATCCCGGAGAAGGAATCGACCACAGCCTTCCAAGAACATCGCCAAGTTGTCGATGCTAACACCGCTGAAGTCATCCACATAGACTTTGTACATGTGTAAGATGACGTGACTGGGCAGGAGTGAAAACTTAGTCAAAGTCGAGATATATGCCAGGTTCTAAGGAAAAAAGACAAACGTGTGAGTTGGCATGCCTGGGGAGATGCCTGCCGTTAACACCTACCCAACGTCGTGTCTCTGCGAGTTCCTTGATAACTCTTTTCTTCTTGTGAAGGGACCGGAACTGTTCGTCAAGCTAATTATTGACATGTAAGCGATGCGTCTGATTAAATCTGTGCAGGACGACCGAAACCAGCTCACGAAGGCAATGAGATCAGCCGAAATATCTGGCATGTATCGCGCTAAGGTTGCCACCATTCTTGCCAAGTAGGGCAAGAGATCTAAGCGAGATTTAGGAACTTGGGTAAGATACTACCAAGGAAGGAATACGCATCGTCTGGTCAGCTTGGTTTGGTCTGAACAATATCGCCATGCGAACCTTGACAAGCCGCTTCCGAGCAGATTTAGAATTAAGGAATGCGAAATCAACGGCAGCTTGGTCAATCAGTTCCTTGTTCGTTGCGTCGGGCAGCTTGGCGAGCAGTGCAGTGAGTAGCTGCGAAGGACCTGGCGGAGCATTACCAGCTTGCGTCGGCGATGGTGTTCGTGGGGGTGTTGGAGTAGGAGTCGCATCATTCTCTCCAAGTTCACTAGCCTCGTCTTCTTCATCCGTAGTCGCTTCGTTTGTTGTTCCATTGACCGCAGCTGACGCAGTAACCTCGAGACGCTTCATCTCGGCTTCCAGTTGAACTACATCCGTGGCCGTATCCTTGTCTTTCTCTTGCGGAGCATCTTTCGCTTCCCCTTCCACTTCAATACCGAGTATCGTGCGAGGGACAAAATCCTTCAAGTCCGTCAGATCTTCATAAAAGCGTCGCTCCTCCTCATCCTCCCATTTGCCTCCTGGAGTCCAGTCCTCGTCTCGAACGATTGAAGGTCCTAAAACCACGGAAATTGAGATCGAGTCTCCAAGTGACTTGCTATTTGAAGCTTTAGGTAGATCAGGCATTGCTGTGTGCAAGAGCTCGGATAACCTTCAATGTAGGTATAAGTACCACGCTCAATTCTTGGGAAGTCCGACTTACGTCTGGCAGCTCAGCAGAAGCTTTTCATATCCCTTTGCCATCTTTTCGTAGGCTTGTTGACGATCTTCGAAAATCTCTCCAGACCGGATGTAAGCTTCGTGGTTTCGTCGGTCTTGCTCTTGAAGGCGCTACCATACAAATTAAACCCAGTGCGGGGTAATACGGCGAGAGTTTTCTTACATCGTGCTCCCTTACAAGCTTCTTGGCAACGTTCTCGTAGTATCCTTCGCACATTTTCTTGAAGCGCTCCCGAACTTCATGCTCAACCAACTCTGCCGGCTCAGGGACGACATCTTCAACTCCCGCGTCTGCATCAGAGTTGCTAGGTCCCTCAGAGGTGCCATTTTGCTGCTTGGTGTTGACCGTAGTTGGCGAAATCCCCAAGAAGGGACGAGCGTATGACTTCAGAAACGTGGTCAGGAGGGGGAGAGAGCCGAGCTGGGGATCGCCGGAGAGCTGGAATGAAGGTGCATTAAAATCATAGTAAGCATCAGAGGTTACCGTGCGAGACACGCACCAAATCCTTAATGGTCTTAAAAATAGTTTCACCTCCACTCCGCCCTGGTCCATCAGCCAAGAGGCCGACCAATGCCAACTCGGCATAGACCCTCAAAAGAGGCCTCTGACGACCAACTCTTGCACTTTCTTCCTTCTCTCTCTGGTCTTGAGGGAGCGCTGCAAGAGTTGCTTTCACTGGTGGTGTCAGCCCCTGAGCAAGTCCGCTCAGGAGAGCCGGTGTGAACGATGTCGGGAACCGACGGTGCAAGGCAGAGATCACCTGGAGCACGGACAATCTGAGAAACTCGACCAGTAGCGTATCAAGTGATGATACGGACCTCTACAGCACTCCAAACATCTTTCTCGGCCTTGCAGCGACCAAGGCCTTCAAGTGCCGCTGTCGCGGCCTCCTCGACGTATTTCTCTAATACCAGGGTTTCGATGTCTTTCAGGTTTGAATCACGATTCTCTGCTCCCATAGACTGCTTCATCCGCTTGATGAGAGCGGTATGCCTCTTGAGAGACGAATCAAGCGCTTTAGTGGGCTCTGTTGAACGCCGCGAAGAAAACATCAAACGCTGTCGTCAGTCAAGCAGTCCTCCACAATTTCACGGTTGAGCGAAAACCACTCGAACCATTGCTTGGATTTAAATTGAGAGACTTGAGTGCTTGTCGTCGTGTTCGCTTGGATGATTCGTCTTCTTTGCCAGTGCCCACCGCGGACATGAGATGATCGCAGGGGCTTTCGCTCAGCGGTTCGGACTCGAACGGGGTCACGTGGCACGTTCGGGGTTTAAATGACTCTCCGATCATTTGGCTTTCACCGGACCCGCCGGAGCTTATGGCAATTGTGCAGCTGAGCGATGTTAACCAGGCGCAAGAAAGAATACAGTGAGTGCACCCTCTCGCTGCTTTATCTCTTTTGCTATTTGACGAGCATTCAAGCGACCTTTGCCTCTTAGGGGATTCGCGCATAAGACCCCGGCGTTGACATCCTCCACCTTAGACCGGAAGGTCTCTGATGCGCTCCTCCTCAATGCCTATCTGGTGTTCAAATGCGAGAATTTCCAGAAGGTCGGTGCATTCAAGTTCCGAGGGGCTACAAACGCCATCAAGTCCCTTTTGGCCACATATGAAGGCACCGGCAAGAAACCGGTCGTAATCACGCACTCTTCAGGGAACCACGCTCAAGCATTGGCCCTAGCTGCTCGAGAGCAAGGGGTAACTTGCCATGTTATAATGCCCAACAACGCTCCTTCAGTCAAGAAAGTCGCTGTCCGGGGCTATGGTGCCATCGTGACCGAGTGCGAGCCCACCCTACAAGCTCGAGAGGATACGACGGCGCAAGTCT
>WSUD01000326.1:0-19065 GCA_019633495.1 Tulasnella sp. 427 | reverse complement strand
CTTCCGAGATGTGAACAAAAAATTCAGCACACGCTACTACTTGAACCTGGTGTTGGTGGATGAAGAGAACAGGCGGTGCTTTAAGCAGCAGGAGATCACCGTCTTTAGGATACCTGAGGTGAGAGAATTGCGCTGATCCAGATTCAAGCCGCTGAACGCGTTTTCTTTCGTTTTACACAGAATTAGAGAATTGTCCGCGGTAAATCTGTATAATATCACATATGGTTTTGAAAGACCAATAGACGAGAATCCGGAATAGTAAGCTTAAAGTACAAGTGAATGATATGGTACAAGGTACAACAAAAGAAACAGGCTACACATAGAAAATCACCCATCATAAGGGTTCAAATCGGGCGGGTTCTCTCTTTCAAACATTTTCAAGAGCCCCTTCCAACAGGAACGCTTTAACGATCTCCATAGGTTGTGACCGCTCTTAACGTCTCAAAGGCTGGGCTCCTCCCACAGCGGATGAACGTTGCGAATCGAGTCAACGCTCGGAGGGTCAACGATCTCTTCGATTTGTATTGTATGCCATCCAAGGGCGATCCCGAAAATCAGCTCCAAGGATTCATGCCCTCTAAGTAGGACTTCACCGTATTTCCTTGTCACGAGGCATTATGAGATGTTCGTATCCCCTTCGTCATGGCCCGCACAGGCTACGCATTCGCCTGTTTTCCAGCCGTAGAGCGTGCAGGAACGCGTTCTACAAGGCCCATATCATCAGATATCAGATAAAGAGTTGAGAACTGTTAAGCATGAGCTAAACGCTACGAAAGGAAGGGAGAATTGCCTCGGATACAGCAATTGAACGAACAAGGCATACAAATGTTACAGGTTTACAAATGGGGCGGAGCTTCCATTCGAGCAGTGCTAAGGTTAAGACCAACGTGCTCACTAAGCCACGTCAGATGAGGTAAAGGCAGCAGCTTCCTGCTCTGGGGTGACCTCTCGGTGAGGAGGAGTGACGTCCGAAGTAGGTTTTGTAGCGCTCTCAACCCTCGCGGCATTCGACTCCACCGACTGAGTGCGCTCTGCTACGCACTGACAGAAGTCGTCGTCGTCATCGCCTTCTTCATCCCTCAAGCAGATCTGCATTCGTACGACGCAGGGTCCGCTTATCTCGCCGTGCCTGCTACAACGATGTGGTCCTATCACCTCGACGGGGACCGTGATTGTCTGAGAGTTTGGATGAGCGAGGCGGAGGACTTTGGGGAGCTCATGCAAAGCGTCAACTCTGATATCGTTGTTCCCGATTTCCAAGCTAATCTCGGGAGCCTCGGTGAAGCTCGTGACAGCTTGGTCGTATTCCCCATGAGACTGATGTGTTTTCGCAAGCGCTGCTAGGATGGGGCCTCTGGAGCCTTTGTCGCCGGGCTCGTCGGGAATGCTCAGGATCTAGGAGTACTGTCGAATGGCCTCGCAATCCTACCCTCGCAGAAGGTGCACCTCCGCGAGACCACGAAGTGCTGTCCATCGACCCTCTTTGCTCCCGAGCTCGGTGTAGATGTCGAGGGCCTCGGAGTACTGCGAAACGGCTTGACCTAGATCTTTGCGATCCCAGTGTACGTCACCAAGATCAAGAAGTACCTTCCCCCTGTTTTCGTGGCTTCCGAGTTCGGTGTAGATTTCGAGAGCCTCTGACAAGCGGCGGACGGCCAGGTCGAGCTCACTCCGATAGTGATGCATTCTCACCAGCTTCGAGAGCATATCCAAACGGTTACAATGGTCTCCAAGGTTCGTGTAGATGTTCAAAGCCGCAGAATACTGCTGTACGGCTAGGTCGGTCTCGTTGCGAAGTTGGTGAACTAGTGCCAGATGTTCACACACTCCCGCTTGAGCTCCTTTCTTCTCAAGCTCTATGTAAGAGCCAAGGGCCTCGGTGTAGTAAAGTACGGCCCTTTCGAGCTCATTACGCTGGTCGTGCGTTTGGCCCAGGAGGCAAAGCATATTTGCGCGGCCTTCCTTGTCTTCGAGGTCGGTGAAGATCACGAGAGCCTCCAAGAGTTGAGATATAGCTTGGTCGAAGTTGTTGCGCAGACGATGCAAAAACCCAAGAGCGTGAAGGGCACTTGCTCGGCGTCTGTTGTTTCCGATCTCGATGTAGATGGCGAGAGCTTCCGAGAGTGGGGGGATTGCTTGATCGGGTTCATTGCGGAGCCAATGCGCATCCCCAAGATCGTGGAGGGCATCTGCTTGGCCTAGTTTGTTTCCGAGCTCGGTATAGATGTCAATAGCCTCCGAAAGGCGGAGCACTGCTTGGTCGAAGTCGTTGCAACCCTGATGTGTAGCTGCCATATAGCGAAGGGTATCCGCTTGACCCTTTTTGTTTCCCAGCGACATAAAAATACGAAGAGCTTTGGAGTATTGCTGCAGGGCTTGGTCGAACTGATTGCGGGTACGATGTAGTTGACCGAGGCTGGATAGTGTATTGGCACGGCCCACACGGTTCCCAATCTCGGTGTAGGCGTCGAGAGCCTCCAAAAGTCGAGAGTCTGCTTGATTGAGTTCATTGCGATACAGATGTACTTCTCCGAGACCGCGCAGGGTGTTCGCTTTCCCCGTGGTTTCCCCGGGCTCCGTGTAGATGTGCAGAGCTTCGGAAAAACGTGAAGCGGCCGAGTCCAACTCACTCCGCAGCCGATGTACTTCGCCGAGGGCATAGAGAACATACGCCCGCCCTGGTATGACTCCACATTCTGTGTAGATTTCCAGAGCCTCGGAGTAATAGGAGACGGCTGTGTCAAGTGCGATGCGGAAACGGTGTACATCTCCTAGACCACGCAGCGCCGACGCTCGACCGCTTTCGAAGCCTAGTTCGGTCCAAATGTTGAGAGCCTTCTGATAGTGCTCAATAGCTAAATCCCACTCGCTGCGAGTATAATGCAAAGTCGCAACGCCACCCAGTACTTCAGCTTTCCCAACTTTGTTTCCGAGCTTGGTGTAAATTTTGAGAGCCTCGGTGAAAGCGATGAGAGCCTTCGAGTAGTTGTATTCGGTTCCATATAAGGTGCCTAGCCGGCTCAACAGCTCAGGTGAGCGACGTTCTAAGTCGGCATCAATTGAGCTGGAACGGGGACTGGGAATGATCATCGGCTATAATAAAGGAATTGGGGTGTCAAACTAAATTGAGCTGTAAATAGATTTGAAAATTCCCTTTACCATCCAGCTCATCCACTGACGACATTCGCTAGCTGTTGGTCGCTCGATAGGCTCGCTCTTCCAGCACCGCGTCATTAGGGAGCACAAACTGCGGATGATTGTGAATCGAGGATCTTCAACGATAGCCGGAAGTTCGCCTTGAAGGACATTCTGAATGACAATAAAGTCCTTCGTGATATGTCCAAATGGAATGGAGTTGGTCACAACCTGCGCGTAACCTTAGCTCAACTAATCCCATAGTTATGATCCTCCCGTACACATGCACATACCTCGTAAGCGATCCAACCCAAGGCCCAAATATCGCAGCGAAGACCGGCCGATCTTTTGTTTGATATTCCGCGCGCACTGCAAGTCCCTTGGAACTGGCCAACAACTTGGGTCGTCCTTCTTGATCGATGCCCTCCACGATATCAAGGCACACCACGCAAGAGCGTGTATGGTAGTGACTTTATGCCCTGCTATGACGCTCTCAATAGCTCTGGTATATCGACAAGCTCAAGATCAAACCTTGTTGAGTTAAAAGGGAGTCCAAGTTCGTATTTGAGTCTAGACCGACAACCATGCTACCACCATTACGGGAAAGTAGCACATGGCTACTTCGGATAGACAATAGTGATCTTAGACCGCTTGCACTACTTTGCGCACGGTTCAAATTGTCGCCTACGCTTCTAACATCTTTTCCAACCCCGGTGTCGACTTTGGTTATATGACGATCCCAGGAGACCCAGGAGTTGGGATCGCTGTGTCGACTGATGCCGGTACCTCGGGTCGACCAACCGACCCAGCCTAAATCCACGAGCCTTTTGGCCTGTTGGTCTAAGATGCAGAAATTTGATCCAGGTGTCGGTGTCGACTTTGATCGAGGACTCCGACTCTCTCTCTCTCTCCTTCTCTCCCGCTCGACCTCCGGCTCTTCGAATCTTGGAAGCGAGGCTCCTTCCGCACCTAACTTCTTTCAACGCATACAGAGGAATTCCCGCATTGCCCCCTCCCCCTGCTCTCTTCACTCTCAAAGACCCTTCTATAATCCCATTCGCGTTGGCCTAGGAATAGCCACTTGGGAGCTATATCGACGTCATCGAGTGGTCGGTGCCGAAATGGGGTCCTATCGGTGGCTGTGCAGCACTGGCGGCAATCGGAGTTCAAGCCGATCCTGTCAGTCATGTTTCGATTTGATGGAATCGAATTTGCAACGTAGTGCTGTGCGTCTGATTGCCCGTCGACGGCGGGCCGAGATATTAGAGAGGCCGTGCAATGGCGTTCGAGCCCTAGCCCGCCAGAGTCGACCACCAAGACTCCACCATTGACGAGTTGCTTTATCGCACTTTGCATCTTTGGCATCCTTCTCTATGTAGCTACTTGTGTTTGTCACCATGATAGACTTGAAGTCCTCTTTGAGTTGTCACGTCGAACGACATTGCGTATATCATAGCATTGATGCTTTGTCGGTCAGTGGACGCCAGAATCAGGAGGAATCAAGAGACAAGCTCGAGAGATACGAAGGAGTTGGATTCGGCATGCTATGATGGCTTGTGGTATCGACATTGGGCTGTTACGCCAAAGGGAGCCGCTCTAACAGTGTTGTAGGTTGAAAAGTAGATTGGCGCTAGATAACCGGCCACGTGGAAAGCTTTTGAGGAATAAGATCATATCTGGGGATAGTATGGTCGAAGTGATGTCTCTTTGCCCGTACCCTGAAGTGTATATGCTATGACGGCTTTTACATCACGATCGTCCGGCGCGACTTAATCCAAGCTAAAAGCACACTACATTCTGCGTTGCATGGCCTGAAAATGGCTAATCATCTGACGGTTGCAAAGGCTTTGCTGATGATACAGCAAGTATCTCGCCGCGAGGTACTCGTGGTGAAGGAGCGAGGCAAACGACCGGGCCCAAAGTTGTTCACCAGGGTAGCAGCCCGCAGAATGCGCTCGAGACGGTCAACACGTAAGATAGACTGTTAAACAATGGTGAGCATGAGCTAAAGCTACGCAAAAAGAGACGATCGTCTATTACAACAAGTAAACAAACAAGGGACGAAAATGTTACAGGTTTACAATCGAGCGGGGTTTCCCTTCGAACAGTGGTAAAGTAAAGACCAACGTGCTCACTGAGCCACCTCAGAGGATGTGGAAGGAGCAGCTTCCTGCTCTGGGGTGGGCTCTCGCTGAGGAGGATTGATTTCCAAAGTAGGTTTCTTAGCGCTGTCGGTGACCACCGCTGCCTTCGCCTCCACCGACTGAGCGCGATCTGCCACGCACTGACAGAAGTCGGCGCCGGCTTCTCCGTCGGTCAACCGGATCTGCATCCGTACAACACAGGGTCCGCTTATCTCCCCGTGCCTGCTGCAACGAAGTGGCCCTGCCACCTCGAAGGGGACCGTGGTCGCCTGAGAGTTTGGATGAACGAGGCGGAGGACTTCGGGGAGTCCTCGCAAGGCGTCGACTCTGAGATCGTTGTTCCCGCTTTCCAAACTAATCTTGAGAGTCTCGGTGTAGCTCGCAATAGCTTGGCCGTATTCCCCATGAGACTGATGTGTTCTCGCAAGCGCTGCTAGGATGGGGCCTCTGGAGTCTTTGTCGCTGGGCTCGTCGAGAATGGTTAGAATCTCCGAGTACTGTCTAATGACTTCGCGATTCTCCCCTAGCAGGTGGTGAGCCTTGGCAAGACTACGAAGTGCGGTCCATCGACCCTCTGTGTTCCCGAGCTTGGTGTAGATGTCGAGGGCCTCGGAGTACTGCAGGACGGCTTGATCCAATTCTTTGCGATCACGTTGTACGTCACCAAGATCGAGAAGTACCCTCGCCCTTTGTTCGTGGCTTCCGACTTTGGTGAAGATTTCGAGAGTCTCGGACAAGCGGTGGACGACCAGGTCGAGCTCACCCCGGTCGCGATGCATCCCCACCAGCTTCAAAAGCATACTCCAACGTTTGAAATGGTTTCCGAGCTCAGTGTAGATGCCCAGAGCCGCAGAGCACTGCTGTAATGCCAGGTCGGTCTCGTTGCGAAGACGGTGAACTACTGCAATATGTTCATGCATTAGCGCTTGAGCTCCTTTCCTCTCAAGCTCTATGTAAGAGCCAAGGGCCTCGGTGAAGTAGGACAAGGCCTTTTCGAGCTCATTACGCCGGTGATGCGTTTGGCCTAGAAGACGAAGCGTACTTGCGCGGCCCCCCTTGTCTTCGAGGTCGGTGTAGGTCGCGAGAGCCTCCAGGAGTTGAGATATAGCTTGGTCGAAGTCGTTGCGAAGATGATGCAAGTCACCAAGATCGTAAAGGGTATTTGCTCGGCATCTCTTGTCTCCGAGTTCGGTGTAGATGTCGAGAGCCTCCGAGAGCTGTGGCAGTGCTTGATCGAGTTCATTGCGACGCCGGTACGCTCCCCCGAGATCGTAGAGGGCATTTGCTCGGCTTAACTTGTCTCCGAGCTTGGTATATATGTTGAGAGCCTCAGAAAGATGGAGCACTTCTTGGTCGAAGTCACTGCAACCCCGATGCGCAGCTGCCAAGTTATAAAGGGCAGTCACTTGGGCGTTTTTGTTTCCCAAGGACGTAAAAATTTCGAGAGCTTTGGAGTAGTGTGGCAGGGCTTGTTTAAACTGATTGCGAGTACGATGCAGTTGACCGAGGCTGGATGATGTGTTAGCCCGGCCCACACGGTCCCCGACCTCGATGTAGATATCGAGAGCCTCCGAGAGTCGGGAATCCGCTTGATCGAGCTCATTTCGACGCAGATGTGCGTCGCCAAGACCCTGCAGAGTGATTGCTCGCCCTAAGGTGTACCCAAGCTTCGTGTAGATTTCCAGAGCTTCGGAATATTGTGCAACGGCCGAATCCACCTCATTGCGCAAACGGTGCACTACGCCCAAGGCAGAGAGTACACCCGCTCGGCCTGATAGGAGTCTTGATTTTGTGTAGATCTGCAGGGCCTCAGAGTAATAGGTAATGGCTGTGTCGAGTGCATTGCGGGAACGGTGTACATCCCCTAGGCCCCGCAGCGCGGACGCTCGACCACCTTCGAAGCCGAGTTCGGTCCACATGTCGAGAGCCTCCTGATAGTGCTCAATAGCTAAGTCCCCCTCGCCGCGAACATAATGCAAATCCGCAACGCCACGGAGTACATCAGCTCTCCCCACTTTGTTTCCGAGCTGCGTGTAAATTCTAAGGGCCTCGGTGAAAGCGCTGAGAGCTCTCGGGAAGTCGTAGTCGTTTCCGTATAAGGTGCCCAATCGGTTCAACAGCTCAGGTGAGCGACGTTCCGAGCCGTCACTACTTGAACCGGAACGAGGGCTGGGAATGATCATCGGCTATAAGAAAGCGATCGAGGTGTCCATTTAAATGCAGCCGCGAATGGGGACAAATATTGAACCTACCATCCAGCTCATCCACTGGCGACATTCGCTAGCAGTTGGCCGCTCAGTAGGCTCGCTCTTCCAGCACCTCGTCATCAGAGAGCACAAATTGCGGATGACTGTGAATCGAGGATCGTCGACGACAGCCGGAAGGTCACCTTGAAGGACATTCTGAATTACAATAAAGTCCTTCGTGATATGTCCAAATGGAATGGAGTTGGTCACCACCTGTGCGTGACCTTAGCTCAACTGATCTCATACTCATGACTTCCCGGGACAGCACTCGTACCTCGTACGCAATCCAACCCAAAGCCCAAATATCACAATGGAGACTGGCCGGTCCCTCCGACAGCAGTTGCTCGGGAGCAGCCCACCGGACGGTAAAATTATTTCCTGTGAGAGTGACTGTATTGGTGAGGGCACAGAAAGTCGCCTCGGTGTGAAGTTGGCGTCGATCGTCGGTCCGTCCTGCTTCACTTTCTCCCTGGTTCGTGATACGCCGCGCAGAGCCAAAATCCGTAATCACTGCCCGATAACGCCAATCTACCAATATGTTCATCTTTCGAATTTTGGAGCTCAGAACGGTTAAATCGACTTTAGAGGAATTATAAAACGTACTGATTTGAGGTCACCATGACAGATTGGAGGATCCCGGGTGTGTAAATACTCCACTCCTTGGGATACATCAAAAATCTGCAAAGATTTAATCAGAGAGAACGTCTCACATTGAACGATGCTCGTACCAAACAGATGCGCTCCGGAACTTCCCAGTTCTCAGACGTGACAAAGTTGCTTAGAGTACCGTTGTCACACCATGGAAATATCAGCCAAATCGTCTTCTGGGCTGCATCCTCCACGAAACCATAGATGCATATAACGTGTCGATGATCGAGTCCATGCAAGAGCTCTACCTCTTTGAGAGCCAACTGAAGGGAATCCTGTCGTCAGATGTCCCCCGCTCACGTATATAATGCGCTCTCACCCGCTGCAATTTCTTCAGGTCTTTGTTGTCTCCGGTCTTCTGCCTCTTTACTGCAACAGCCTTAGGTCACAGGAAAATGAAATGACGAGTTCCATATGGAAGAGACTGACTCACCGTCACCAAGTTCTCAATGTGAATCCAACCAGAGGAGATACTATTTATGTTATGTACGTCCTGCCGCTGCGCCCCCTTTTCTTGTTTCTCTTCGTCACCATTCTCTTCATCAACCTTCTCCTCAATATCATTCGGGCACATGTATTCTATACAGTCCTCCATAAGCGCCTTCGTGACCGTGGCATGCCCTCCAACGAATTCGCAAGCATCTTCGCCTTGCGGGAAGGTAATCTGCTTTTGCTCAATTCGCCAGTCCTGAAGCTTTTGAAGTTGCGCTTTCTACAATCAAGTCATGAATTTAATGAGTCAAACTGGATTTCTTCGATATTCGAGTTTGAACTCACTAATTTGGTATCCTGACTGGATTCATCCGACATATCTTCCGTTTCAATCATCGTGGAATGCACATCGTCGTGCCGACTGGACGCTGGAGAGCTCATAGACGACTAGACTTGAAGTTAGGGTTTGTTCAGAGAAAGCGTTGTAAAAAGAAAAGCGGTGTTACTGGGGCCGCAACGAATACGGTGGTCTTATACTGGGGTCGACGTCCTGTGGTATGCTGTGCGACATGCCGCCTCCTGGAATCAGGGAGGTGAGGCTGTGTCCTGAGTGCGGTGAACTCGGGGCGCGCAGCAACACACTCGTGCGGCCTAAATCTCGCACGGAACAGTGCGTCGTGACTCTTACATTCTCTGAAAATGATTAGGAATATATCATGGGAATTACCTCCTTGGTTCTTAGCAGGAAACCCTACTCTTGATTCAATGGGTGGGGTGCGTGATTCCGGAGGTGGCTAGCGAACATTGAGGGTTCACAGCCACCCGCTCAGAGCCTCGGATTAGACCGACCTCCGACAACCCCTTTCCCTTTCCCCTGTCGATAGTTTCGAGTGATCGCCAAATCTTCAACTCCATCCTTCACCCTATCTACGCTAACTCAAGTTGAAGTGTCTATGTGTATCTCACCACCGTCGACATTGGCTCCTCTCGTGACTGCATCCGACTTGGGTCGTGGCTTGTGAGCCGCTATGTTCATAGATACACCCGCTAGCTTAAGCGAAAAGAAGCACGCAAACTCTGTAATCTCGCTGCACTAGAGCCTGCAAGTTGATGAACCCCAGATCGTTCGTCCCTTGTAGATCGTGTCCCTCTAGACGACTGCTCGATTTTGCCTTATCGTGTCGTATCCGTAAGAGGTCGGATCGTCCAATCAATATGTAACCGAGACTGGGAATTTATTTAATGATACGGAAAATCAACGATGATAGTTTGTACACTTTTTGGTGGCGTTTGCGAATCCGGTTACTGCAATCCTAAATCTAGTCCAGCCAAGGAGCCAAGATTAGCCGCTGTACCCAGGAGTCGGACCTTAGGGCTCACCCTCTCGAACGTCTGTCTTAGACGAGCTCGTCATCTTATCCATCGATCTTTCAACACCCCTTCGTGTGGCTGCATAGCCTAAGAGAACGATCTAACCCCCCGGATTGAATAGCCCCAGGGATGATCACTTACTGTTAGCAAGACCTTCCTCGACTCTCCTGTCAATCTCTTTAGTCTTCTCTCCTGCGAGCTCAAGACCTCTGTTTGTATTCCCGCTGACAACTTTCTCGCCAGTACTAGCGTCAGCCGCACCAGCAAGGCTGCCAGGTACAGCAGCGATCGAGGCGCTCGGAGAGTCTCCGTCAGCAGGAGATTGATTGTCACTAAAGTTGCGAACAAAGGCGTCTGCTACTGTACTGATCGTGTTTGAAGGTCGACCGCGGTCGGAAGGGGTGAGCTCTGGAGCTGTACCATTCCCTCCAGCGTCGGCGGGCGACTGGTTATCCTCAAAGTTCCGAACAAACGACATGGTTGCTGAGATAGGGGTTTCGGATGCCGTTGTACAGTTAAAGCTCAAAGTAAGTTGATGAGAAGTCGGGTGCACTTTCAGTCGGGTTATATATGGGCCGTTTGTGGGGAGGCGGGAAGTATGACGATGAGATGCTGCTCGGCGCACGTGATATGACACTGGCCCCGCTTTGGAGCCTAACAGGAAGGAACGCGATCTCAATCATTTGGCGATCCTCAAGTAGGTGACACAAAGTTATCATTTAGTCATCATGACTGACCCGAAGAAGACTGGCAGGCCTCCCGAGAAGGATATACATACGGTTCGGACAGTTTGTCACGAGACAATAATACCAGACTCGACGGTAAACAGTAAATTACATCTACACCGACCGGATCAAAATGTAAAGGTGTTGCTCCTATACTGACTAATCGTTACTCGGCCGCGTTCCATTGGGAATACCCGAAATTTCGGCTGCATCATGACGAGTCTTGACCGTTTCTACGTGACGGTCGACGTTTTCAAACAACTCGACTTCCTGATTATAATGCGAGCTCGCATCACCTTTGCGGTCTTGTTTCCGGTGGACGTCAGCGAGGGCCAGTCGGGCATTGGCTATACCTTCCTTGTTACCGATGTCGGTATACAGTTGAAGAGCCTCCAAGCAGTGTAGATTGGCGTGGTTGTAGTCCGCTTGTGCTAGGTATATGTCGACGAGTTTGTGGAGCACGTCCGCTGTCTGTTTTCGGTGGCTCATGCTGGTGTAAACATTTATGGCGTCGGAGTAGAGCGTGACGGCTTGACTGTTTTCTCCTTTGCAATGATGCACTTCCGCGAGACCACAGAGCGCATCAGCTCTCCCTTGCCTGTCGCTTATGTCATCGCAGATTGATAAAGCTTCGGTGTAAGCCAATATCGCCTGGCTGTACGCGGTCCACAGGCAGTGGATTCGCCCCATGCTGCAAAGAGAATCGGCTATTTGCTTTCGGTGATCGATGTGTTTCCGGATGTCGAGGGCCTTTGTGTGTAGGGCTACCGCATCTCTGTACTTCTTTCGAAGTCGGTGCGATTCTGCTAGACTAAATAGAGTATCAGCCATGCGACCTTTGAAGCCAATCTCGGTCGCAATGCCGAGAGCCTCCGAGTAGAGTGATAGAGAGTCCTCGTAAGCATGCCGAGAATCATGCACCTCAGCGAGCGCACGCATCACATTTGCCATCTCGTTCTTCAGACCGATGTCTGTGTATATCGTCAAGGCTTCGGAGTACACAGCGAGAGCCTCGCCGTGCTCGCTGCGAAGTTGGTGAACTTCGCCTTGACCGCACATCACCAGCGCTTTGCCCTCACTATCGCTAATCGTGGAACAGGCTTCCTCGGCTTCGGAGTATAGCGATAGGGCCTCGTCATACTCGTCCTGGAGCGTATGTAATTTCGCAATTTCGCACAGGCAACGAATCTCATCGGCTTTGTTGCCCGACTCCGGATCTTTCCGAAGCCGAAGCGCGTCCAAGTACACAGTGAGGGCGGAGTCGTACTCGGCTCGAGCCAAATGAATCTGCGCGAGCTCCTGTAGGCCCGAGGCTCGTCCGCTATGGTCACTGATCTTGATGCACATTTCCAAGGACCGGGACAAAAGAGCCCTAGCCTCGTCGTGCTCCCCCCGAATGCGACGGATCTGAGCTAGACCACGGACGGCATCGATTTCCCTCCACCTGTCCCCGATATCGATGTGGATTCGCCTGGCATCGGAGTAGAGGGCTATCGCCTCATCGTACTCGCACCGCAGGCGGCGCAGCTCCGCCAGGCCGTAGAGAACGTCAGACTCCCGCTCCCGGTGTTCGGTCTCTCTCGAGAGATTCAGGGCGTTGGTGTATAGCTCAATGGCTTCTTCGCACCGGGACTGACGCGCATACAGGCCGGCAAGATTGCACAGAACTTCCGTCTCCCCTCCTTTGTGGCCGATCTCCACCTGTATGCTCAGAGCCTCCTGAAGCAGTCTCACCGCCTCGTCGTAATTGTCTTGGTCCTGCCGTACCTGGGCGAGCTTGGAGAGCGTAGAGGCTTCGCCGGCCTTGTCCCCGATGTCGGTCCGGATACGCAACGCAGCTGTGTAGAGGTCGATTGCTTTCTCGCTCTCGAAGCGGAGCTGGTATATGTAGGCTAGTTGGTGTAGGGCCCGCGCTCTCCCCCATCTGTCTCCAGACAACGTACGGAGTTGAATGACCTCGGAATAAAGCGGAATCGCCTTTTTGACTTCGTTTCGGACTTGATGAACGTTCGCCAGCCCGAAGAGAGCGTCGGCTTTGGCGTCACAATTTTCGATGCCGGTGCAGATATCCGCGGCGTCAGAGTACAATTTGATCGCCATTTCAGCCTCGTCTCGGAAATAGTGTAGTCTGGCGAGCTTGCACAGCGAGTCGACTTTGCCTTCTGTGTCTCCGATGTCGGCGAAGATCTGGATTGCCTCGGTGTATAAGGTAATTGCTTGGTCATCTTCCCCCCGGCAGAAGTGCACTCTCGCGAGACCCAAGGTAGCACGACCAATGCCCCCTTTGATACAGAGATTCGTGAAGAGTGCTTTCGAGTTCTGATACAGCGTATATGCCTTGCCATACTCGTCCCGCTTTCGATGTATCCGCGCGAGCCCAATCATGGCGTTCCCGCGACCCTCTTCATCCCCGTCGTCTGAGTAGAGTTGAATGGCGTCGGCGAAGCATTTCAACGCGTTCGAATAGTCATTTTGCCACTCGTACATGCGCGTTAACTGCATCGAGAGTGCGGGGGAGCGGGGTAAAGGAGAGACACCTTCAGCGGTGTTCTGTCTTGGGGCCGGAACGATCATTGGCTACCGCATATATTGATAAGTACAAGCAAGTCAGGCTTTAATGAGGACTGTGCTCACCATTCTACTAAGTGAGCACCGACAATCCTGGGCGGACGGTCTCTCGCTTGGGTCGATTCTCCAACACTCGGCCATGAGGGAGCAGAGTGCTCGGATCAAGGACAGACGCGCATCATCCGTGATTGACGGCAGAGAGCCTTCAATGACGCTGATTATTACAGAATATTCATTCTCGACGCCTTGGAAAGGAATTTGGTTGGTCATGACCTGTGACCGACGCTCGTTCATAAGCTGGACCATCCAACTCCATAGTCCGTTGAAACACTTGCCTCATAATATATCCATCCCAGGGCCCATACGTCGCTCTCTAGCCCAGCTTCGTCCGTCATCAACAGCTCTGGAGCAGCCCAGCGAAGGGTGTAGCTGGTCCCGGTCAGAGTCATCGTATGGTTGTGATCGGAAAACGTCGCGAGAAGCTGCAGATTCGGAGATACTCCTTGCTTGGCTTCTGGTTGCTGGCCCTTGCTATCACTTTTCACGTGCGGGAGGCTGCGCGCTGATCCAAAGTCGGTGATGACCGCTTGGCACTGACCGTTCACTACAACGTTGAGCTGGAAAGCGGACAGATAAGCCCAGGAATCGACCCCGCCAGCGTAAACACGGTGGTGTAGGGTAGAGTATCCTACCGATTTCAGGTCTCCGTGATAGATAGGTGGGTCGTGTCCGTGTAAGTAAGCTACGCCTTGCGTCACGTCGGAAATCTAAGGGTGAAGTTTCGTGTTACAAGGATGAAGGGCCCAGGATGAGAAACCGCCTGAAGGCTCACCAACGAGATTCGTTCCGGTATTTCCCAGTCCTGCGACGCAATGAAGTCTCTCAAGTTCCCATTCTCCTCCCAGGGGAAGACGAGCCATATCACGTCGTCAGATAGGTCTTCGACGAAGCCTTCGAGCTTCACAACGTTTGTATGGGAAAGGTCCGATAGCAACCCCGCCTCTCTAACTGCCAACTGTCGATACATGACAGGTGTTAACAGGTGATACAATATATAACAAGAAGAGCGTACTCACTCCTAACAATCGCTCCAAGTCCGAATCCTCCCCCCACATCAGCTTTTTGACGGCTACGGCCTATTCGGATTTCTCCGGGTGTGAGCCTCGATCGCCGGCACACCGTGAATCACCACCGGGACTTGCGAGCTTCGAACGAACCTTCTTTCTAGACAAGTTACTCCCAAATTTATGCTCTTCCTCGCCCTTACTTTCCCCCGACCCACTTGGTAGCGGTGCCAAGAAACACCTCGCCACCGTCGCGTGGCCTCCACGAATCTCCTGAACGTCATGCGGGATGTCGATCCGAGCGCGATCGATGCGCCATTTCGCGAGCTTTTCTATCTTGTCTTTCTACACAAGTCAGGTGTGGGATTCAGATACAAGTTTACATCTGTATTCCGTGGACTTCAAGCACACCAGTTTGGGACTCGGTTGGAACTTTACACGTTGGTCCGGTCCATCGGGATCTGACCCAGCGCGTTGAGAGAACTTGGTGTTGAGGTTATCCATGGACTTAAAGCGTGGCGTAATAGCAGGAGTGTGGTAGTGAAGCAAGCAGGGAGATGGATGGCTGCGGACGTGGTCGTAGGAGAATTGGAGTGGCGCCAAGGCATTGTCAATTTCGTACGTAAGCGGACCCTGCGCGGACTTAATAAGCTAGACGGAGCAAATCACCGCCACAAGTCGTCGATGCCGAGCATCTGACGAGACGATGCGAGGGTCGAAGTAATTGTCTGAAGTGAGGTCAGTCACCCATGTAGACCAGTCTCGCCACTTACGAGGTCCTACTGCGAAAAGAAAACCATGGCTCTAAGCTCCAACACAGCATTTGGTTTATCCATTGGTAGCAGTTAAAAACGGGTAAAATCACAAGAAATAGCAGCATCTCGAAGAATGCAAAAGGGGCGCAATGGCAGCTGAGAGATTATCAACAAAGCAAATCCCAAGGGACGTGCACTGACATCTAGGAAAACAACAACAACAGATCTTCAAAAGACGGACACCACACAACAGAGTCGGGAGAGGAGGGGATGGAGGGAGGAGGATTATGACGCTGCTGAGGGACCGGGACGAGGCGGTGAGATGGGGTTGGATTTCAGTTCGTCGAGAGGGTTTCTGGGACTTGAAGGGTCGTCGATGTGAGCGTACGTGACCGTCCGTTTCTCGTCAATGGTTTCCTAGATGGGCATTGGCGATGTGAGCAAACTCGAATGGGTAAGAGGACCAGGGAAAGAAATGAAAGTGACATACTGCCTCGGCGTTCTTCTTGGCCGCGTCCAGATCGAAGGGGAGGGCAGCGGCCTTGTCCTTGTTGATGCCCAAGGTGGTCGCCATCCTGCGGGAAGCCATCACGCCCAACACGGCTTTGCGGACTAGCGAAGGAAACGAGGATTAGAACGCATTCCCAAAACCAGTGATATCCGGTACGCACAGGTCTTCTTGGCATTGAACGCCTTCTGGAACGTCGGCAACAAATCCGCTTGGCCGGTGGCGCTCGTCGGGTCAGGTACACCTTGCTTCTTGGTCTCGGCGAGCCAGGGGTGCTTGAGCGCTTCGCCTGCGGTGGGTCGCTTTCTGGGGTCGATGGTCAAGCAGCTTCGAACAAAGTCGCGCGCGGTCTCGGAGACGGGCGTCCAGTACTCGGCGGGCTCGAACTTGTAGTCTCCGCGGATGATGGCCTCCATTTCTTGCTGCTGGGTGTCCCTGTCGAAGGGCGTGTAGCCGCAGAGCAGGAAGTAGGTGATCACGCCCATTGCCCAGACGTCGACGGGTTTCGAGTGGCCGGCTGTGGTGGGAAGGGAAGGAGAGATAAGCGCGCGTTAGTCCCAGTTTGTCGATAAGAGGGGAGAAAGACGGCGTTGTGCAACGGGTATGCTGAAAGACTCACTCTTCTTGAAGATCTCTGGTGCCATGTATCCGGGCGTACCGCAGACTTCGGTGAGCATGGTGAGCGTCTTGTCGTCCATGATCCTCGACAAGCCGAAATCGGCGATCATGATGTCGGCGTCCTCAGCTTTGGACCTGAAGATCAAGTTCTCGGGCTTCAAGTCGCGATGGACGATACCGCACTCGTGGATGTACTGCACGGCGCGCATGATGGTCCTAACCAGGTCGGCGGCGTCTTGCTCGTAGTAGTTGCCCTTTGCGCATATCCGATCGAAGAGCTCGCCACCGGAGCACAAGTCGAAGATCAAGTACAGGTTGTGCGCGGTCTCGAAGTAGTCGTGCAAGGTGACGATGTTGGCGTGGCCTTGGGAGACTTTTTTGAGGACGGCGATCTCGTTGCGGACCATGTGTTCGCGCCCTTCCATGAGCTTCTTGTTGATGACTTTGCAGGCGAAGTATTGGCCCGTGGTAATGTGGACGGCTTCCTTGACGACTGCATAGGTGCCGCTGCCGAGCGTGCGGCCGGTGCGGTACTATATGGGTTGATGTTGAGATCGCCGGGGTAAGAGGGTCAGTCCAGGTTGCGATTGGAGATGGCGACGCCGGTGATGGCGAGCGCGACGAACCTGACAAGGAACGGTCTTTGGTGCGGACATGGTGTGGTCGATGTGCACTAGATGTGTTGTGGTGGAGGAGTTTAAATGTGGACTGAGGGGAGGAGGGAGTATTGGACGGGTGAGTCGATGGATGGTATATAAATGGGTGAACCCTTGAAGGGAGGGTCGTGGCTGTGCTAATCTTCTTCTCGCAATCCCTTCTCAACGCCACCACCCCCGTTCCTCATTTCACAGCATTCAGAGCGTCCTCAACTCAAGTCTGCATGACTTGTGAGATATTAAAGTCTATCAATTGTGTAGTAAACACAGCTTTTACAAGTAGATTCGGCCATCTCAAACGCTTTCGGCCACAGGCTTCCCGATCTAGATATCTCGGCATATCCCCTCAGCTGCGCGTTCGTCTGTCTACTCAAATCTCATCCACTCCCGCTGCTCATCTTACGCTACGACGTGCTTCGGCTTCGGCTTGGCCGAAGTTCGGCAAGAGCCAGGCTGGCCGCCGGTCAGTGCATGCATGCCTACAGCCGGGTTTGGACATCAATGGAAGACGTTGAAAAGTGTTACTGAGGCTTGAAGATCCATCCGAGTGTTCTGTGACTAATGCTACAAGATGCTTCGTTGAGACAATGTGCGCAAGCGCTTGTTTATTGCGGTTTCTGCATCGGCGGTAGCTTGCCAAGCCTAAGTATATGGTCTAAACATTGATATGTAGAGTCCTGCAGATCGGCACCACGTCAAGCAAATCCAAAACCCTTGATTAAAAACTCCTTTATTTCCCCTTGAGATTTATCCTCTTTTTCCTGGCTCAGGGGCACAGATTCCAAAGCAAAGACTCGGTGTTAGCCGACACCCTGTCCGAATCACGTAAGAGGCAGTCCAACCGCCGCCTTGCCACACACTTCACTGCGCCTCTCGTTTCGTCAGGCAGACCCGAGAATTCTCTGTCTTTCTCTGCGACATCGGCGCCATTTTTTCCCCCTTATAAATCATTCGAATAGCACAATCTCATGAGTGTTTCTTCGAACTCTAAAGTAGAGCATCTCCGCCGTATTTAATCACGAAAGGAGACTGTACCTGTGTCACGACTTGGACATTTCTACTTTGAATGATTTGAGTGGATGGTAGATAACAAGAAGCAGTCCACTCAGGGTTAACGTGTGGTGAGGAATTTACCTACTTCCGGGTGGAAGGGAGGGGGATTTTCTTTTCTCACACTCACCCCCTATTTTCTCTAATGTCGAGCCTACCCCCTTACCTCTACATTTTCCACATACGATTCGGTAGGCCTAATAGTAATAAAAGATGCCAACAAGCGATGGTAACTGTGTACTGGTGTGAGTTCTGCGCGAATCTCGATTCCGACCAAGCTCACAGTTCGCCGCAACACATGTACCGCAGCGCCAACCCAGTCTTTGTTGCGATCCCAAGCGTTGCTAAGACTCGTATTCTGCAAGAGACTTGTATTTTTGCCTGCTCTCCGATCGGTGGTCGGCTAACGTGTCTTGATGTGATGCTATTGAAGGATAGGTGGGCAAGCCTGCCAGATGAGAGACTAGATCGAGGTCCTAGTTGAGCTATAGCGGTGATGTGCATGGAGCGAAGGGTCACGTAACCCTCTAGCGGGCACTCGAGTCCTTCAACCGAGGAGAGGGGAGGATATGGGGAAGGATGGTCCAATTTGAGGATCGGCGCCTAAGAAATCGGAGCGTGTTTGGCTGTGCAAACCCATATTTACCGGCCGCCATGTGCGAAATCAGAGTCAACTCCCATTTCATGAAGCGAGGATTCCAATAACTGGGAGAAATAAAAACATTCCATACGCGGTCCGGGCTTAGAGCTGTGCCTACTGATCATGATCGTCAAAATGGTATTTCTGTCAACGGACCACTGAATAGCGTCCCCCACTCGATTCGAAATTGATGCAATGTTTGAGAGAGAGATTTAGACTGGACTCGGACTTTATACCGAGAAGAGATGTTTCGCGTCTATATATATTTGCTTTCTGTGGGATCTGGGCGGGGAAGTAACTTGCGGTGCGGACCCCGACCTCGCCGAAAGTCTGTTCGTTTCATCCGAGACCACAACAACACCGCCTCACCTACCGCCTCTAAGAAGCGGCATTAGCACTGCGCAGCAGGAGGCTCTTCCCCGACACTGGCCATTATAAGACCATCGTCTTCGTCGCAACCCAAGCACGCCAGCATTGCTCTTCCTTCAAAACTCAATCTAAAGAA
>WSUD01000324.1:0-19097 GCA_019633495.1 Tulasnella sp. 427 | reverse complement strand
GACATACAATTGCCGCCCGCCAGAGCTAAGCGCTTGGTCATTCATGTCGCGGTCGGGGTAATTTCCGCTCAGATGATTGGGAAAGTCTGGGAATCGTGGTGGGAGGGTCAGAACGGTCGGCTAAAATCAGCGGAATCCGGATCGATCGCACAGCTTTGACCAGTCAACCGGATCCTATCACTTTGAACTATCCTGAGGGCTAATGGTTAGATTTCCACCTTGCGATCTCGAGAAATCCCAAGTTGAGGCTTATACGACTCGTCCTCTTCTTGATACAACAAGCAAAGTAATCTCTCGCACCAAGCCAAGAGAGGATATATGTTTACAGTATATAAGGTGCTTTTAGCTCTTCAACCCAGCTCTTGTCAAGATTGGTGGGTCGTGGCGGCGATCGTGAAAACGTGGAGGCGGTGCGGCACGAGATTGGGAAGTCTGGGAACTGGTTCCTGGCTTGGCACAACCGCTGGGCGGCATCACTAACCCGGTTTACGCCTGCGCTCCCAGCTTCAAAGATGGTTGAGTCCATAGACATATCCCTGCAATGTACACCGATCTGACAGCAAGGTCATCTTGAACTGAAGTGGCTTGCTGTACCATTGTCTTCGCGAGTACTTAGGTGCGATTTAATTCAAGTTGGTGGAGCCACAAGGATAAAAATAGACCTGTCGATCCCAAGCCTCGCATGGCGGTGCCAGAACGCCTCACAAGCCGGCACACCAGAGGCAATTTAGCGAAGATACCGACAACGACGTCGCCCTTGGGGTTCACGCCTCTAATCTCCCAAAGCTTATTAAATTTCTAGAGTACGCTACAGGTAGTAAATCAGATGTTTCTATCTAGGAAGCTTTCAGGAGCTTGACGAAATCGGTTCTTCTCTAACAATCAGCAACGCGGATTGAAAAGCATTCCAATAATCCGCTGACGACCCTTTCCTATCGTACTCGATTGTGGTAAGATTCGGCCACGACTTGAGCAACTCCTCCGCGCTAATAAGCCACATTGACTCTATGGCGCCTGGTAGGTCGAGCGGTAGAGTGATCGGCGACCGCCCGACGTCGACGCTACGGAGAGACGTCCCAAGACCAGGAACCGGTTTTCGAGTAAACAGCGGGTCCGAGAAGTCGAATCGAACTCGAGAGGATATGCTCTCCAAGTGAGGGCAATGCTCCGCAAAGCATCGAAGTGTACCCAGGTATGGCGCCTCCCGGAGGTCAGGTCCCGCACCTGCGAGTGCCACATGGCGAAGGGAAGGCCAAGACCGACCCATCGCTTGCAGCAGGTGTTTAGTGTAGTCTGAGCTTTTCCCGCGGAGGGATACTACTTGCAAGCCTGGGCAGTCGAGGGCCGGTGTGATGCAAGAGGCTAAAGGCATGGCTTCCGGCGCGTTTAGTCGGAGAATCTTGAGTTCCTCGAAGCGGCTTAGATGCGGGAGGTAGTCTGCTTGGGAGGTCATCGTCGTTTCTGGCATCCACGTGACGTCAAGCTCCCGCAAGGATGGTGAGCTAACGCTCGAGACGATCCGGCGAATTCCTTCCATCCCTCGTCCCTCGAGTCGAAGGACCCGAAGAGCCTTAAACGCTTCGGTGGGGAAATCGACGTTCACGGTTCCAACCCCGAACAATGTGGCCTCCACGAGCGATTCCATTTGACTGGCGACTAGTGCGACCTGAGCCAGCTCCTGCGGAGTCGTTCGCACTTCGAGATTTGTCAAGGCAGAATACAACTTGACTGCGCCGAGGACTCTCTCCGCTGAGGCCATCGTGTAGGACGGAAGGTGCACGGTAAGGGAGATGAGGGAAGGGAAGGACCCAGGGACCCAAGCGAGGACGCTCTCAGCCAGGACGGAATCGTGTCGCGATTGTCTGATGTCGAGCTTGCGTACGGTCGGAGACGCGAATAATGGAATGAATTCGCATTGCTTGTGACATTGTTCTAGTTCCTCCACTTGCAGGCTTCGGAGGTTGCGGAACAGGGAGCCAGTCGTCGATTCGCGTCCCTTCAGTACAGGATAGAGTTCGGAGTGGTTGACAGATGCTTGAATGCGGAGGTGCTTTACCAACGGGGCGCGCGTGTCGATCTTCGCCCAGTCCGACTCCTCCAAGTCGCGTTTGACATTGATGTGGTAACGCTATGACACCTGGTCAGGCGACGAGGTATTAGGGAGTCGATGTGAGTGTAAAACATACAGGTTTATCAGTGGGCCGTTGGCCTCGTACGTTGATACTAATCCCTCCAATGCCTAGCCGTTCAGTGGCGATCTCGGAAACCGAGACCGCAGGCAGAAGCTGCGCGCAGTCCGCTAGGCAGACGTCCTCCCAAAGAAGTGGTGTTGCCTCCTCCCAGAATCGTTTGCAAACTGTTGCAGAGCGCGCTAGGTCTGACGGACCCAAGTTCGATAGAATATGCGCTAGGATTTCCGGCAGCGAGAGTGCTGAATGCATTGTGCACTTGAAGATCGGATAGTGCTGCGGGATCCGACGTAATTTTGAGTATTACGGGCGTAGTAGTTACTAGTACTGGGGGTTGTAGTTCACTGAGCTAATAGCATACGGAAGGAATACGGAGGAGCGAGTTTCAACGAGGCGGATGTTAGGATTGGTTGGACGTCGGTTGAGACCTAGACTGGGCCGGAGGATGCCAAACTGCCCCAAATGTTGGGTTTTTGGCGTCGGAACGCCCTTCAATACTCGGTCGTCCCCATTCCGCCAGACTACGGCCAACGGGAGTCGGAGTCTCATACCTGGTATGCTTGACGTCCAAAAACAGTGCTATCAGCTACCACTTCCCTTGAACTTATATAGCTCTTGGTGGTGCACTTCGCTTTTCTGTCTGCAATCCAGCCGAGTACCTCCAAGCTTGTCGGCTGCCCCAGCACCTATTTGTAGTGTTTGATCCGAGCAGCACGGGAATCAAGATACACATGGATGCTGGGAAGTCCTGACTGACCGAACAACTTCCAGGCTAGGATTGGGAAGTCATCGTACGGTTCTCAGCCGATTACAGGGGCTCACAACCCAGCTCAGATGGGAGACTCTATCTCTCACATTCAATAGTTCTACAGGTTCGTTTATTTTTCAACTTTTCTCGGGGCAAGTGACAGAACAGATCTCCTCGACATTCACCCAGGAAACAACAACGCTTCGCCTTGGTCTAGCACTGTCGAATGGCTACCTACACAAGTATCCCTGTACTCATTGAGTATCGCACCCGGCCTCCGTCTCAAGAAGCATCACAACGAGGAAACCTGCCGCAGGAATAGGCTGTCTGGACGCAGAATGCAATAGCGTGGAAAAGGGCCGATCAATGCCCTCAGTCATATGTGGGAGCCTGAACGCTTCGGATTTGTATGGCTGAGAGGAGAGTTACCAGGGCGATCTGTGAGCCGCCCTTAGCAACGACAAGAGCACTCCTAAGGCGAATATCGAGTGATTGCTTAAGCAAATAATGCTTTATTCGGGGTTTCGTGTGGACGAGCCGCGTGATTGCGGTAGAGGATGCACATTATGCAGGATAAAGGTTATCTGAAGAATGGGCGCATCGCGCAAGTAACATCCCAGCTGAAGGAATATTAATTCCCGCAGGCAGGCTCCGTTGAAAGGAATAGGTGCTTTTGGACAGAAGAAAAGTCGAAACGACATTATTCAGCAATCAAGCCATATGACGGATGTAGGAAAATGAATTGCGGACTCACGATTTCATCTACCTCGTCCCTCTCAATAGCCCTGTATTGTTCCAGATCCTGCGTAGTGACGATCGATGCCGCGCCAGAAGGGAAGTATCCGAATACTAGCTGTCCTGGAGACCCATCCTGGTCGACCCAAGTTGCAGTCAGCTCGTTGTTCGCTGTAATGGACCTGGAAGGATAAATAGGAAACATTGATTCAACTAGAACTGTGCCAGTACAAACATATGTATTCGACCTACCATATGTTGCTCTCGATGAGAAGGTTGATGTTGCTCAACGTTTCGTCAATGCCCGCCTGATTTCCGGTCGAGTGCTCAATACTGGATACAGGCAAAGAGCCATACGGGGCTGTCGTACAACAGGAGCGAGGACGCTGGCGATCAGAAAACTAACATCGACGGCCCGCAGAACATCAGGACTTACTAGCGGCAGTTCCGCTAAGAAGTAGACCATGTGTGATATCAAGTGTAAAGTCCAGAGATGCAACGAGTCCCAAGGCGGAGAAGCCTCCAGGCTCTGCCTAGTCATCAGATACCATCCGAAACTTGTGGGTTTCGAGATCGAGATACATGTGAAAAAGGTACTCACAGGATTTATTAGACCATGAGACGCCGTGAGCTGAGGGTCAGACAAGGCCGCAGAGCAATCGGTGGTAATAGAGTACACTCCCGCATCATTGAAGTATTTGCTGACAAAGCCGACGCGGTTACCGCTAGCATCAGTGACGATGATGGCGGCATAGCTACGGACATAAAGCCGGAGTCAGGAAATAGGTCATCAGCGGGAGTTCGCAACGCGAAAGAGACTGAGAAAACTGACTTGGGAAGGTTAGGAAGCGTGCTAGGAGCACCCCGGCGTGCCTCTGTTTTGGACCCGTTGACTGAATTTCAGGTAAGTGATTGAGATATACGAGCTTGTATCAAAAGGTTAACCTACATAGCTTCCGTGGAGCAAGGGGAGGAAGCCCTCGGGCAATTCGCAATGCGTTCGTGTCGCGACCCGCGATAGCATCACTACGACGGAGTTTGGCTGGAGCACCTAGTACAGATGTTATTGCAAGGACAGAGCACAGAAAGAGTGACTTGAGTGGGAAATAGACCATTTTCTGACGCTGGTGGTTTGAAAGAGTGCTGGGTGACTGTTGAAACGAGTGGAAGGCAAGAGAAAGAATGAGGGAGACACGGAATGCGAGCGAGGTATAGATGAGTTGAAAAACTCAGCGTCTGCCCATCTCCAGGTTATACTTGGTAGAAGCGGCATAGAATGCGGCTCGTATCCGAGCTACTTGGCGAGTTGTCGAGTAACATGTCGATACTTTGGGGAACGGCACAAAACTGACAAAGGCTATGCCGCAAGTCCTCTTGTTTGCGTTCCTGTTTGCCGCAAAGAAGCGGCTTGTCGCTTACCTCACGGCATAGAACGACGATGGATGTTGCAGATGTCGTGATGCGGAGTCTATCTGTCTCAGGGTACTCGCATGGGATAGGCGTCCTTCGGACGCCCAACGGTCTCGGAGAGCCTCCATTGCTTCAACAACAACTCGTTGAAGATCATAGAAGCGGGGTGGACTATTGCCGCTCTATTTCCTGAAGACACAGGTTTTCAGTGGACCGAGGTATCGCCGGGCATCGAGAACGGCAGGTCAGCCGGCACACGGCGAACTGGTTGTAGAATGGACCAACTCCGACGGAAGCACATTCTATCCAAAATTTGCGTATTATCAGGCCGCACCGGCAACGACTGGAGTTTTGGTTGCCAATGGTCTCGTGAGTTTCTTACGCTGAGTGGAGCATATATTGGATTGCTCACTATGGATCAATCCGCCCACCTCTCTTAGCGACTGTTCCTGACAGAGCGTCTTCCTTGTGATGCATAGGCGCACTATTATTTAGTGTGCTTTTTTGTATATGCCTATCAGGTCCTGATAAGAAATGCCTTCTTTCCGGCCATTTGCATCCGTTCGCTGCAAGTTTTTGGGCATCAACTCGGCTATCCAGTTTGGGGGCCATTAATAAGCCGTCAGACTCAGTTGATCGAGCGCATGAAGGTCTGTTCATGGTATGGGCGAGTGGCAAGACCGCCCTATCGGGAAGGTGTAGATGAGTCCACAACAAAGTCGGGGTCCATGCCGTCATCACCCTTGCGTCACAACCTCAGTCATTTATGTCACCGTTCGAACTGCGCCACCAAGGGCTTCAATGCAGTGAGGTCGAATTCGACTGCACCAGCGGTCGCAAGAGATTCGGCTCCAGCGAGCCAAATTGTGCCAAACGTTCGGATTCGACGTGGTGATCATGAACCTCTTTCAAGCTCAATTGTCCCTCTTGACCCATCCATCAAATATGCTATTCTTACCGCTTGGGATGTTCACTCTGCCTAGATATCAAAGCTCCGTCATTTGGCTCTCGGGTTTCCCAATCTGACCCTTGCATCTCCTGAATTTCCGACCGTCCGCAGTTTGCAAACACCTCCCGCAAGTCGGATCCGACGAAAGTCAATCGTCCGAAAGGTACGGGTCAATATACTGTCCGGAATAGACAGGGATCTCTCATTCTCATTTTAGTATTATGTTACTAGGCTTTTACACTGAAACCATTCGTACGAAGCAAGAGATCACTCCTCTTCGCTTTCAAAGTGCTTTTCAAGTCTTGGCTGAAGACTTTCCTGGAGCGATCAGTGCATCCAACGGCTGGCAACCTTGTGTTCAAGCTCGAAAGCCCGCCTTGTGGCCGCCGGTTATCGATGAAGAACGCGTCTTCTCCGTGCGCCATTAACCGAAAGCGGACACAATCGCTACACAGTACAAGTCACCCACCGTCTACCACCACCATGTCCGAGTACTCCTCATCAACCTCGTCACTCGAAGCGGTTCCAGTACCCATGCGGCCGTTACAACCGCCGATTCCTGCTGCAACTGAGTCATCAAGCGGCGCCGCAGCCAAAACAGCTTGGAAGCTCTCAATGAACCCCCTCGCAAGCCACCCAGATATACTTTCAGCGCTGCATACCCTTCTTGCGCCACTCGACTCTCACTTATCTGCGGGTGCGGCGAGAGTCAAGCTCGGACATACGTCTGGTCACTTCGATGATACGGCCGCAGAGCTCGAAGGCTTCGCTAGGAGGTTATGGGGAGCGGTACCTGCTGGAATTGGACTGCCAGAAGGCGAGGATGGGATCGATTGGGACGCGTACATGGATGGGATAGAGCATGGGATTGATCCAAATGACTCTGAGTATTGGGGTGAAGCTGTCGACAAAGACCAACGGCTGGTCGAGGTGTGTAGCCCAGTGGGAGGCGAGATGACATGCAGCTCAAACTCGCTTTCTAGATGGCGCCCATTGGATTTGCACTCGCTACAATGCCCGACAAAATATGGAAACCTCTGATACCCGAAACAAAAATGCAACTTGCCACTTGGCTATTGGCTGCAAATCAGCGCTTGACGCCTAATAACAACTGGCACTTCTTCCGCGTACGTGTTGGGCGTGTCGAAACGGGTCAGGTCAACTTTGACCGTTTTGCTCCCACAGGTCTTTGTGAACCTGGGACTCTGTCGCGTGGGCGCTCAACACTCCTTAACCGGCCTCCATGCCGCCCTTGACAACTTTGAAGAGTGGTACCTCGGTGATGGCTGGTACTCCGACGGCGCAACCCAACAAAGAGACTACTACATAACCTTTGCCATCCACTTTTACTCTCTCGTCTACGTCTACATTGTCACTCAACCATTTTTCGCTGGGTCTCGATGGTCCAACCCCGACCGCATCGAGAGATACAAGTTACGCGCAGCCTTGATGGCCAAGGACTTCGTCCACTGGTTCGACCCCGACACAGGCGCGTCTATACCGTTCGGACGAAGCTTGACCTATAGGTTCGCTATTGCAAGCTTCTGGGGTGCGCTTGCATTAGCGGGAGTGGAGGTCGAAGGAATGAGTTTGGGCGTCATCAAGGGCATCTGGCTGCGAAACCTGCGGTGGTGGCTATGGAAGAAGGAGATCTTCAACGGAGATGGGACGCTCGGTATTGGATACGCTTACAACAATCTCAATATGGCCGAAGCATACAACTCACCGGGTACGATATCTCATCATTCTTCTTTGGGTTCGATAGTGGCCGGTCTCACAAATATTCTTGTAGGATCCCCGTATTGGGCCATGAAAGCTTTCATACCCCTCGCACTCAAGCCGGACCATCCTTTCTGGTCTCCTAACACCCCTGAATTACCGATACCACCTTCACACCTCCCTTCACCGCATCCAATCCCAAATTCTCACATGATTATCGTCCATTCCAGTCGTCCATCCCCATCAGCCCACACCTACGCGCTTGCCTCCGGCCAGTACGCCGGCTTCGTCATGCGTCATTCTGCGGAGAAGTACGGAAAACTAGCGTATAGCGCTACGTTCGGGTTCTGTGTGCCCACCGGAGCGTACGGACTGGAGCAAGCAGCCCCAGACTGTACGCTCGCCATCAGCGACGATGCCGAGAGCGGCAATGAGAACGGGAACGGAAATCATTGGAGGGTTAGAAGGGTACCCCTCGACGCCAAGATCATTCGAGAGGAGGGAGAGGGTGCTAAAGGGACAGCACTGTACTCTCGATGGGATGCATGGAAGGACATCGACGTGCAAACCTGGTTGGTACCCGTGACTGGAGACCTCGAAGGGAGCAAAGAAGGGGATTGGCACATCCGAATCCACCGGATCACAACCGGCCGTGAAATTTGGACGAGCGATGGAGGGTTCTCGGTTCGTGCTCAAAGCTCGGTCGGGAGTCAGCGTAGGTTGACCGGATGGGCGGAGGAGCAAGACGAAGGGATTGAAGTCCAGAACACTGAGACCGATGCCGCCGAAAGGGTGACCACCTCGGCCGTCATTCGCTCTTCCGTTGGAACCACCGGAATTGTCTCCGTACCCTGGGCCCCTTCAGGCGAAATTCCGACACCTTCAGCTCGCGTCATCCACACCGCTCCAAATTCGTCGATCATGTTCTCTCAATCCGCCTTACCAGCCATTACACATCACCTGACGCCAAGGGAAGAACCCTACTGGCTCTTATTAGGAGTGTTTGCGCTTAGCGGAAAGTCCAAGGAGGACGGTTGGCGCGATGCTTGGCAGGCGGGAGCGAAGCTCGTCGTTCCCGAATGGTTGGCCGGCACTCTCTCCAAGTGATTGACTTGTATTATAGGGCTCGTTGCATATGTGTGTATGAGAATAGTCTCTTCATCTTCCTATCCGCTAGGAATGCTGCTGTGATGACCGTTCGCCATTCATTACCCCCTTCCCCGACGGCCCCGCTCCAATTCCCGATAAGTCGGTTGAATACTTGCCGAAGGTCCCCTTCGAAGTAATATGCAACGGTTTCCTACGGTAAAGGCTCCAAAAAGAGTCTCTGGGCGAATGCACGTGGTTCTGGTCAAACAACAGCAAGACCTGGGACAATGCAGAGTAAACTCACGCAAGGCTTGTCTTCGGGCCATGTATTCATGTAGCCGTACGGATTCGGCGTAAAAAAAACCGGTCCACCCGACGGATTCATCAACGCACTGGTCATCGCATATCCAAGATGCAGTGATTTCGTTGCGTTCATCGGCGGAAACTTGGAATACAAGTGCTCGGACAGGTCCTTTGGCGCCTTTAGATGAAGAGCGGATGGACGTATCACTGTAACTTCAGGCTGCAACGAGCCGGGCATAGCTGAATTGGAAATCAGAAACGAGGCGACCTTCAGCAAGGGGAAGATCAAGTTAAGCTTGGCGGGGGATGGAGCTTACAGAGAGCAACGCGAGTTCAATGGATGCCCAAGACTTCGTACGGCGCGAGAGCCTATGGAGCCAACGACGACCCCAGTTAGGAGAGCGCCGACGGGTGTGAAGTGTGTTGGGACACGCACCGCAATCTCAAGGCGATTGAACTGAAAGGACTGTTGCACGTGAACTTTGAGGTACTTGTCTGGAGTCTTCTTCGCCACGACGTATCCCTCTTGAAGCCGACCCGATAGGTACATATGGTCAGGTTCGTTTGACACAACCCGTACCCGACCGGTAAGGTTTATGGCTGGTGCAGGCTGGCTTTTCGAGCCCATGGGATCAGGGGGAGGTTCGGTTACCTGTCTGGTGAGAGAGGATGATCCACAGGTCAGTAGATGTGTGGTCACGATTGACAAGTAGACATAACTCACTCGGTAGATGGGAACTGTCGAAGAAGTGCGAAAGAAAGTCGTCCCCAGTCTCTTTGGACCGCTTCCTCCTGCTCCGAAAACCATCTGAGCGCCGGACCAGACATTCGACTCAAAGCGAATGCGGCGATCCATCGTTTGTCGTCAAAGCGGTGATTCGCGAATGCATGGGCATTCACACGTTGGATGAAATCTTCACAGTCGATAGAGTTTGTACCCCGGAAGATGATTATGCTGATGTCTATAGGATTCAGAGAATCAGGGATACAAAGGAGAGCTCAGGCGGTATGGAGCTAATGATAGACCTCTATCTCCGTTATATGTATATTCATTTGATTTCGGGAGGATGGTGTTGTGGCTCCATGCGCTCATTCGGGAAGCTCAGACCGCGTGGGTCTAGAAAGCAGACGATGGCACCAATTCCCATCCAAGCATGAAATCACGAAACAAGGATACAGGAAAGCAACGACAGCCCCAGCTTAGGCTCTCAAAAAGACGTCGAAGGACGTTTGAGTGCTTAGGACTGAGATTGATGGGTCGATCGACATACACTGACAGTGTCAAGGACTTGAGGCGGATTTCCCCAGAAAGGACTTCAGGAGGGAATATAAGCTACTCTCAATCGAGAGAAAGTTGAGGAAACCCTTTAGAACTTTGAACACGGTAGAGATTGGCGACCTGGTTTGCCGGCAGTTCAGATCGAGACCATATACTTCAATGACTAATACCCAAAGCTCAAACTTCACACGCACCCAGTCTGGTCACATAGGTACTCTGAATTGCACCTCTCTAGCTCAGGTTGTCTATGAGTTGTTAGCAAGTGCTCATGGTTCAGCCTCGCAGATGATAGAGTTTCACATTAATATATATTATAAGCCTCTTCAACTGGGGCGAAAGCAAAGATAAGAGTCTTTTGTCTTTATCGTCAAGGCATCGAAACCACCAACGTTGATGGAGCGTGACAGTACCACTAGTCGAACTGTCAGGTCGTTCAGGAATAATGTATCGAGAGGCTGCGAAGAGAATTTAACCCTAGACCGCAGCTTTACTGTGAGTATAGCCAATGGCGCAGTAAGTAGAAACAATCTTACGTGATGTAGCCAATCACCGATGACCTTCGCTTCCTTCGCTGCGAACTGCTCGACAGCGTAGACGTCCTTTCTAACCTCATGGACTACAAATTGCTCGGCAACGTAGGCATTTTTCTTGCATTCCTCGACTACGAAGTGCTCGGCCTTCTGGACACCCCTTGTGATTGTCCCTATCTCGTCTGCGACGGGGCGTGCAGCTTTCGAAAGGCCATACGCGACGGTTGAAAGAGCAGAAGCAATCACGACAAGTCCGACGTCGAGCTACAAAAGAGGTATGAGCACCAAAAGAGCATCTGAAGGGCATTCGGGGCATACCGAGTCCATATGTGCACAGGACGATCGAGGACGGTCAATCGACGCCGTGCGACGGTTTTCGAGGAATCTTTATATTGCAGTCCAAGTTAAACCTCTGTGGAAAGCGTGGGAGAATATCGGCTATGTCTCTCGATTATCAAGCTCAGTTGCACCACATGGTGCCTGAGAATGAAACAAATCACTTGCACAAGATTCCAGATTGACAAGTACCCCGTGATCACGGCCGCCGAATGGATTGCCACCTCTTTCGGCAACCATCATGTCTCTGGGATCTTCGCTTGCAGGTGGCTTGTCACAAGGAGGTGGAGGTCCAGTTGAGCAAGATGTTAGAAATGGCTCCGAATATGGTGCTACGAGGTTGGTGTGAGCTTGCTATAGATGACAAGCCAGAAATGCAACTCGAAAATAGCTGAACGATACATGAAAACCACAATCAACTTCATCCTATTGACAGTTTTGCTTACTCTGCGACTTTACATGTGAGTAATCCACAGAGTCACATATGTGTATTGATGTTCAGGCTCAGCCCGGAAATCCTTTCGGCATGGAGACCGCTCAAGCAATCCCTCTCGGCCCTATGTAAGTAAATGCCTTACCTTTATTGTACCGTGTTCGGGTGCTAAGAAATACCTTGAGGACAGTAATGGATCTTCGAGTGAGGACCAGTCAGCCATAATGCCCACCGATAGGGAGTTAAGGTTCCTCCTTTTTGCGGGAATTCCGCCCATCTCGTTTATAACGGCATGTGACTCGAGGTATACTATGTCAAGCAAATGGGTGCTCGGCTGAAGCTGAAGCTGAGCTGTTCGCTAGGTTCTTCAAACCCCTGGGGCTCACCTTGTACCGGGGCGCAATGACGATCATCATCCTTCTTGGAGTTCCAACCACCATGTTGACCCTTCATAACGACTCCAACGTAGCCGCCGCAATTATTGGTATGAGCTGCCTTGTAGGAACAGTTGTGTGAGGACGTTTGACGCCCAAGCTGTTTAACTCTGACATCAAGACCTTTACTAGTCTGTTCTGGGCAAAGGAATACCGCGACAAGAATCCCAATTGGGCACCTTGGCTATTTGAAAAAGACCACACCAGATTGCTCATAATCAGTGAGTCTTTGTTTCTATGTTTGAGAATCAGTGATTTGATCTGGTGTATTGGGCACCTTCGCCTAGTTTGGTGCATTGCTCAACTCGGTACGTGCTTTCATCCGATCCGCCGCGAAGCCACGAGACAGGCCGTCTGATCGCGTGCCATGCATGTCATTTGACATGAAGTAATCTGTCGCATTCCATCTCTCCTCGCCATGTCCGAAATAAGGTATCTTTGGGACGATGTCGACTCCTCGTATCAAGGCCTTCAATACGCCGAAAACCTCGTGTTCCTCCTCGTCGACTTTGTTTTCTTTACAAGCACATACGCGACCGTTTACCTCCTGTCAAATTTCAGCCATCGATTAACGAGGATTAAGGATTTCTTAATCCGTCTGCTGCTCGAGGAAGTCATAATATTCTTGCCAAGAATCAGCCTGCTAACTATATTGATTGGATGCGTAACGATCGTAAACGTTTCTATGGAGATTTCACTAAAGCAACTGGCTAGAGACGTAGGACTGGCGATTAAGGTTTGTTCCCCTCTGAATCGCTACAGCGGGAGCAACAGAGCCTGATGCCAATGAGCCATGTAGCACGCGACTGGGTTTGGTATCGGACTTGCTTTGCTTGTCGGATTGCGCAAGGTGAGTTTGATAGCACCACAGTAATAAAAGAAATTATAAATCCAATTCAACCTCCGTAAACCAGCTTGTGGGGCGAAGAAGTGCATGAATTTCTTCGCCTTGAAGCGGGGGACGAAGATAGAAACGCTAGCAGTCTCAAGTCTACATGCAGCAGGCCGTACTTCTCAACAACTTCAGCCTAGCTCTTTTTTTACAGAGCGATGTTGACTTTCGTAAAGTAGGCTAGCTTGTGGCCTGTTATATCGACACCTTGGGCGGACAAATTCAGGGTCCTCGGCTGAATGTTCCCACACGACCGCCGGGAGTGTCGGGCGCAATAGAGTAAATGTGACGTATTACTGCTCCGGCGGTGGAGTCACTCAGGTCGTGGCCGAATCTTACCGCAATCGAGTACGATAGGAACGGGTCGTCAGCGGATTACTGGAATGCCTTACACTTCGTGTTGCTGACCGTCAGAGAAGAACGGCTTTCGTCAAGTTCCTCAAGAAAACTTCCTAAGTAGAAACATCTTATCTACTACGTACAGCGTACTCTAGGAAAATTCAATAAACTTTGGAAGGTTGAAGGTGTGAACCCCGAGGACGGCGTCGTTGTCTGGCGTCCTCGCTAAATTGCCTGTGGTGCCGGCCTGTGAGGCGTTCTGGCACCGCCATGCGAGGCTAGGGATCGACAGGTCTATTTTTATCCTTGTGGCTTCACCAGCTTAAATTCAATCGCACCTCAATGTTCGCAAAGACGACGATATAGCCAGTTACTTCAGCTCGAGACGACCTTTCTGTCAGCTCCGTCCGCGTTCGTGGATATGTCTATGTCCCGAGCTATGCTTGTAGCTGAGAGAGCAGGCGCGAACTGGGCGTGGTCATGCCGACCAGCGGTTGTGCCAAGCCAGGAACCAAGTTCCCAGACTTCCCAGTCTCGTGCCGCACCGCCTCCACGTTTTCACGATCCCCGCCATGACCCTCCAAATCTTGACAAGAGCTGGGATGAAGAGCTAAAAGCACCTTATTTCCTGGAAACATCTATCCTCTCTTGGCTTGGAGCGAGAGATTTCTTTACTTGTTGAATCCAGGAGAGGACGAGTCGTATTAGCCTCAACTTAGGATTTTTCGAGGTCCCAAGCTGGAATTTGACCATGAGCCCTCAGGATGGTCCAACGTGATAGGATTCGGATGACTGGTCAAAGCTGTGCGATCGATCCGGATTCCGCTGATTTTAGCCGACCTTTCTGACCCTCCCACCACGATTCCCAGACTTTCCCAATCATCTGAGCGGAAATTACCCCGGCCGCAACATCAATGACCAAGCGCTTAGCTCTGGCGGGCGGCAATTGTATGTCTTGGCATTACGAGGGTGGCGGGCTATAAGTATCCAGCATATCCCAACGAGCCCGCTTCCAGCTCACCCGCTCTTGATTTCTTCACTCTTACATTTCAGCTTATTACGACCCGTCCCGACCTTACGAGCCATGAAGCTGTCTGTCCTCCTTTCTGCCCTTGCCACGGTCACTCTGTGTGAGTCAACTCCGAGCGGCCCCTGCACATCACTACTCTGACCTAGGGTTTCATTCCGATGCTGTCGTCAGCCGCTGCTGCCGTTGTTCCAAAGTCCACCTTGATCTCGTCCATGCGTCGCCAAACCTCGAATAGCTGCTCTTTCTGGTGCGACCCTTTGAATACCTTCGACAAGGTGAGCAAACCGACATCAGCCGTTGGAATGCAGTCTCATATCAGAGCCTACGGTCTTTGATTGATCTATATAGCCATGCGGAACAGACGCCAGTTGCCTTTGTTCCCCGCTCGCTGCTTCCCTCATATTCACTTGTGGCACCTGCGACCTGAAGGCCGGCTATAGCGACTTATCCTCGCTTCAAGACAAAATTAACGGTGAGTCTTTACTGTATGTATGATGGCATTACCCTATCCGAGGGACCTGACCCATCGAACCGTTGTTAGAGTGGGCAACGCAATGCTCTCAGGCTAATTACCCCATTCCCCTTCTTCCTCTTTCGAGCTGCTAAACACCCACAAAGAGCTGCCATAGACTCTTCCCAAAGTGGTAAACGTCTCGGAAGTGGTTTATATTTTGTATGCATTGGACTATGATTCTGGATGATGTCTCCCTTGTCACTTCTTTTCGATCGGACCCGAGTTGGATCGGACGCGTATGCGATTGAACTCTCCGGATGAGATTTGTGGTCTTTAGTAATATCATTCTTGCTTCGGTAGGTCATTACATCCGGTGCCGTCGCGCTCTCCTCCTCACGGACATAACGGAGACATTCACCAAATTAGTTGCCCATGGGACGTCGTCACGTGTTCTTCACTTGCTTGGTTTCCTAAAATTCAGTCCTTTTCAGCAGTGATGATCTTTGCACGAATGGTTGAAAATGAGAGACAGGGCTCATTGAAGTAGAATATATGTAAAGAGGAGATTCCGTGCTTGTATCTTGCTATGGACACCCGGATGACAGACGGTGAAGCCTGTGGTGCCTTGTGGCGGGTCGGCTTCTCTTTCGCGCTCGGGATACGTCGAAGGCTCGTCTAATGTGACAGAGAGCTTGGAGAAGTGTCATTCATTAACTATAGTTTAGTGCACTCACACCCCGGAAGTCCAACCAACATGGAGGTATAGCGTGACATAAGGTTGCCTGGGGTGTTGAATTGGCGAGTTTATTCCACGTGTCCGCACACCCTTGCCAGCCTCTTACTACCCACCGGGTGCATATCCAAGTGTAAGGTGCATCGTGATAGCTCAGAGCTGCACAATAAACTCGTTCGATTCGTCTTGCACCTTCAGAGTTCATGACCGACTATTCGCACGCGACGGCGACGGCGAACTGAATGTTCTCATTTCAACCAACGGCCCCCGTCCATCGCAGACCAGGAAAAATGCGACATCAACCGCAACTTTGACCGGTCCAACACTCACCTGGCTCATATATATCGCGGTATCTCTGCAAATTCCACGCTCCTTGTCTCTTTTTTTCTCTCAGTCCAAGTTCATCAACAGTCAAAAAACCCGATTAGGCGCAACACACTAAACATGTCTCGCCGATCTCACATCCGTTCAGCCTCGTCAGACGACGCACTTCGCGGTATCAGTCACCTACCCTCCACACACTTTGGCTCTGAGAACTGTCCGGTCCCGCAAACACCCTGGCGCAAAATCAGTAATGGGATCACTCAAGCCTGGAGGAAGACGAAAGGGTTGGGAGATAAAACCAACCTGCAATCCTCAGAGTGAGCTTCCCTTCTGTCGCCTATAGAGAGATATTGGGTCTCACTAACCCTTGAAACTTGCGGTCAGCTCTATCGATATCGCACAACGCTTCACCGACATCGTCGAGAACCCAGCACACCTCCGTCACATGAAGAAACCTCAGCTCCAAAGCGTCGCTGTCATCGTCAACGAAGCCCTCCCCGAAAGCCGCCGCATTGACCCGTGGAAGCAAGACAAGGAGGAACTCCGTAATGCCATCGAAGACGTGTTTGGCTTTCCTCGGTTAGTTCTGATTGAAATCACCTCAGTAGGCGGGTAGACTGACCCTTGACGCTCGCATCGGCACCCGAACACAGCACCATCTCTCCTCAAGCACCGCGTCGTTCCACCGACTCCATCGAATATGCTACCACTCGGTTCAACTCGCTAAGCGAAAACTGCCCTCCCGCGAGTGCGGTCACCGACATGCTTCTCGCGACTCCCGCATCGCGAGCGACCAAGCCCAACAACAGCATCTCCCGCAAACCCAAGCGCCACAGCATCGACGGTCTCCCGACCCGTGGACTGAGCGACTCCAGTTCCCTCTTCACGGGGAGCGGATTCGCGACCACCGGAAGGACGAAGACGTCAAACGGCAGCTTGATCTCGGTCTCATCGACCAAGAAAAAGGCTCAAGTCCCCCTCCGAACGATATTCTCTCAGCCCAACACTTTGCTCTCCGCGAGTAATCACCGCTCTCCCAACCAACACCTCTTTTCCTCGTCGCCGTCAAAGACCTACTCCGAATCGTCTTCCCCGATGTCCTCACCCCTCGCTTCTCGGTCGACGCAAAGCAGCCTCGGCGTCCTCTCGCCCGTCCTCTCTCGCTCCAACTCCGGGTCGGGTATCCATGCTTCCGCGAGCCTCGGTGGGGTCCTATCCCCGTCGAATTCGGGTGTCGCTATGTCCAGTTGGGGTAGACATTCCCGACAGAGCAGCGGGAAGGACTCCACGACGTCCTCATTGCTGCGACACGATCTGGTCGCAGAAGACCTCACCGTGGCGCTCCTCGCATCCCGTGTCGAGAACCACGGTTGTGTCAGCGCTTCGTCGTCGAATAGTTCCGTCGGTTTGCCGCCTTCGCAGCAGCAAGCGTCGGGTATGACCGCCAGCCGGACGCGATCGAGGATGAGCTGGATGGGCACCGCGAGGTTCTTGGATGTCGTTGCTGAGGAGGAAGAGGACGGAGAAGGGAACAATGGCTCTGTGGAAGGAGGAGAGGAAGGAGGCGACCGTCCGAGGAAGAGGCGGAGGGAGGCGACGGAGGTGAGTAGTCAAGGCAGTCATCGAGAGGTTGACGCTAGTGATGGCTTACTCAGTTTTATTGCAGAGTTCCACGTCATCTTCAAGATTCAGAACCAGGAAGATTCGAGCATTCCCTCTCGCTGCTTTGCATTCTGGACAACATTAGGCCGTTTCCTTCATCACCTTCAAGTCCCACCCAACCCAACTTAGCCTTTAACAAACACGTATTGCAACCTCGCTCGCCTTTGTTCTTTATTCGGTATCTATCTCCCTCATTCGTATCATTGGATTTTTTCTGGGCTCTGTACACCCTTCGTGTTGTGTTATGTTCTTTTCATTTACCATTTGTTGTTGCTAATCCTTTTCAGTTTTCCCTGTCTTTTTCAGCGCTCTCCCCTCGTTCCGTCCCCTGTGATAACTTCTTACCTTTGTAATTCGGGTACTTCAATATAGTGACCTATTTTCTCGACTTATTTGTGTCTGACCTGCGTGTAATGGGCGGTCAAGTGAACGTGCCGAGACCGATGGGCGAACCGGCGGCGATCATGCTCATGATTTCCCAAAATACCGATGGGACTTCGCACGGTTCAACGTCATCGCCGACCCTCCGTTCTTCTCCTCCTCCCGCACCTCCAAGATGACACAGGAGCTCCTCAAGTTCACTCCAGCCTACTGCATCGTAGGCATATACAGACTCATTACGGACCGGCACGTCCGGAAGCCAGTTTGGTACGCCTCTTCATCGCCGCAGGTGGCTGTGGCGCTGACGTCGAACGTCGTATCCAGGGATAAATGCAAGCATGGAGTCGTTAGAGGTGCTGCTGTTGCGGGTGTCTGGGTACGGTTTGGGCTTGGGATAGAAGAACTCGTGTTGACCGCGTTCGATCGTGTGCGCAGACGTTCCTCACATATGGGTTTCAGCATACATACGCCGAGTATTTCCTTCTGAAGTAAGTTACTCCGCCACCTGAACTACATCCATGCTCACACTCACTATGTCCGCGCAACCCTTGCAGAACACCTCGGTTTAGTTCCATGTCCGAGTATACCATCTACGGGTACACCATCCCGATTGCCACCTGTACGACGACGTCGACCGCACGTGCTTCTCGTCTCAGCGCTGACTATCGTCGACTACGCAGACGCGACATTCATCTTCATGTCCTCTCAGATCACGACCATCCTCAAGTTCTTCCTCTCCAAGAACCTCGTCATCGCGAAGAACAGGGCTTGGGACCAGGTCGTCGCGAGTCGGGGAAAGGGGCCGGACTTTTGGGGTCCGTACGTCGAAGGTGAGTAGAGAGTTCGGCAAGATTTTGGCTTGAAAACTGAAATTAATTGTTCCCCTCTTCAGAGTGGGAGCGGCCCCCAAAAGTCCAGATTGGTGGATTCCAATGGGAGAAGTGGGTCGGCGGGTGGATCGGAAGATATGTCATTCGGAACGGTAAGACCTTCCAGAAGCGGGTTGACTTCAACACGGATATGCTAACCTTTCAATCCTTCTGTAGCAATAATTGTGCCTCTGAACCTGTTCGTTCCGTTTGCGGGTATTCCGATCAGCGCAGGGATTCGCTCCATCTCCACCGCGCG